>CM029562.1:24081018-24351986 GCA_017309665.1 Coelopa frigida
ATTACTACAATTTTAATATTTATATTTTATAACATTAGCAAAATTTTTTGCGATTAAAATTTGTGTTTATTAAATAAATAAATTATATTCGAACATTTTCTATTCAGGTGGGATCTCCCTGAAGCCAACAACAAGTGATGCAGCCCTTACAACGGAAAATGTTAAAGATAATTCAAATTTTCCCATTCAAAGTAATGAAGCGTTGGAAGATCGTACAAATTGCAGTAAAAGTAAAATCAATCAGAATGAGAACCCAGAAGAATGTGCTCAAAGCACTTTCTTTAATTCCAACAATAAATCAAATATAGTAAGAACATTTTGAGATTAGATGATTATTTAATAAGTAAATATATCAATTATTTTCTATTTCTATTAGGTGGGATCTCTCTGATGTCAACACCAAGTGGTTGGACTAGAAAATGAAGGACTTACAGCGGAAAGAGTAACAGAGAATACAAATTTACCCATTCAAATATGAAATGTTCGACGATCATACATATTGCAGTTTGACAAATGAGAATCAACAGAATGTGCTCAAACACCATTCTTTGATTCCAACAATAAAATCAATTACGACTGAAAATGATCCAAGTATAGGTATATATTAAAACATGTTGAGATTAGATGATCATTTATTAATTAAATATATTATATTCAAACATTTTCTTTTTAGGTGGGATCTCTCTGATGTCAACACCAAGTGATATTGGACTAGTAAATGAAGGACTTACAAACGGAAAGTGTTACGTTACGGAGAATACAACTGTACCCTTTCAAAGTAATGAAATGTGGGACGATCGTACAAATTGCAGTATAACAAATGAAAACCCAGCAGAATGTGCTCAAACAACTTTCTTTGATACCAACAGTAAATCAATTACGACAGAAAATGATTCAAATATAGGTAATAAATAATTTTTTTTACTCAAAATGTGTAGATTTTTAAATTATGTATATTACATATATAATAACAGGCATTACGTCAGTTAAGAAGGAACTTTCAGAACAATTCGCTTTTAACGCGAATAGAGAAGTTATGCATTTTAATGAATCGGTAATCATTGTTGACGATGATACTCTTGTTGAAAACAACTTAAATGATGAAGGTATAAATAACTACAAATTTAAAGAAATATTTTATTATTTTATTGTTTTTTTTGTTTATAGGAAACGTAATAAAATCAGAACCAACTTACTTGAACCAGTTGGAGTTTTGTTTAGACGATTCGAATGAAAGTGTCGTTCATATTAATGAATTGGAACCAACTCCAGCGATCACAATTAATGATGAAGACTCGATAATAGATAAACTCATGAACCCAACCGATGATTGCAGTGAACACAGCGGTGCAATGACTAGAATTAACTCAATGGTTACTGACGAGGGTAGCGGTATTTTTTGCGAGGCACAACGAATTCCTAGCTGTGAACAAAGTGACAATGTAACAGGAAATGAGATGCAAAACTCACAACCTACAGAAACCGGAGCATCTCAAAAGTCCCAAGAGTCACAACCTAGAGAAACACGAGCATCTCAAGGGTCCCAAGAGTCCGAACTCGTGTTTGAAATACAAATTATTGCAATTGATGACTTAGAAGATTTTGATGACAATATATCTGACAGCAATATACAGGATGGAGTAATGACATCCGAAGAATACTACAATAAGTCTGATGCATTAATAAACCAAGGTAATACGCAGAATGTTGAAGCCAGATCAGAAGCAGAAGAAAATGTAGGGAATAATGAAAATAACGCTCCCGTTAGAGAAGATATATTTCAGAGCAAGGTGTCAGCAGATAATAATGAAAAAGATGCCGAATCATCAAAAGAAACTGATGACAATATCTCAAACAACAGTAATGTTCAGGATAGAGTAAAGACATCCGAAAAACACTGTAATAAGTCTGTTGAATTAGTAAACCAAGGAAATACGCAGAGTGTTGAATTCAAATCAGAGGAACAAGACGAGAATGTAGTGAATAATGAAAATCCCGTTGGAGACCTATTTCAGAACAAAGTGTCAGCAGATAATAAAGAAAAATATACCAATTTATCAAAAGAAATAAATACAACGGAAGTTTCTGATGAGAATATCCCAAGAGCATCTATAAAAATACCAAAATTAAAAGCTCGTTTAACAACAAACACGAAATCTGTGAAATATATAAAAACGAATAATAAAAATAGCGATTTTGTTCCACAATATACGCATGTTTTCCGTTCACTTCTATTGGCCAAAAAGACAAAACCAAAAAATAATGAAAAGGAATCAACTGCACTTAATGAAAACGCAGATCAAATTCCTGCTGAATGCAATCGGGAATCAGAAGTCTCAACTAATAGTAACGAAAAAAGCAGTGCCATAAAGACAAAACCAAAAAATAATGAAAAGGAATCAACTGCACTTAATGAAAACGCAGATCAAATTCCTGCTGAATGCAATCGGGCATCACAAGTCTCAACTAATAGTAATGAAGAAACCAGTGCCAATGCAAGCGGTGAAGTTGCCAAAAGCTTTTCTGCATCCCAAGCTCTAGCAACGGATTGCACAATATTTGATAACACCGAACTTTTAAGGGATCTGGAGAAGCACCAGCAGAATCCAACGGAAACCAATGAAAATGCTACATCCACGACTGCAGTATCCGCTAGCACAACATCGTCTGCTTTGCAGGTAAATCAAGATACAATTCAATCTAAGAAGATTTATAAAACCCTTTTATATCGTAAAATACACGAAATTCATTATTTTCGTGCTTTGAGTGAGGAACATATAGCCAAATACAATTTGAATCATATTGCCTATGGGAAGGAGTATATGCAAGCCGTAGTCACCAGCGATCATACCTTTAAGCTCTACGGTGGCCTTTTGAACCATTTATTTCCGACTTTTTCTCACAACGATATTCGTGATATACTCTATCTTATGAAAGGCATGGGTGAATATCATTACACATTCTCAGATAAAGATAAAATTTCCTCCAAAGAGGATCTACGCGAACGTGTTCTCTTCTATTTATTCCAATATGCACCAAAGTTTACGTATTGTAATGTAAAATTCGATTGCAACAGCCATGAATATGGTTCATGTGAAAAAATCACTTCCCTGCATAATCATTCCTCAAAACGTCGACCGCATCAATCTCTGACTACGGCAATAAAACCTTCAATCCTCCAATCTATTTCGCAGCTGAAATCCCAAATACCAAATAATTAGTGTAACTATTGTATTAAAATTTGTTGTGTTTGTACAGAATTTATTTGGATATGCATTTATTTGATAATAATAAATAATACACTTCACTAATATCATTATCGTTTCATTTCAGTACTAACGTGTTTTCTTTGATCTTCTTTTTGCAGGCTCAAGACAATTCTTGATGTGTTACGTTTGAATAAATATTCCTTATACAGAAACCGGAGCATAATGTTAATTGTTTTATATTATGTATACATTGAGACCATATATAAAAAAGAATAACATAATAAAACAGGTGAAATGTTTTGGTTCTTATTTCATATTGTTTGTTCCCGAAACACGGTCTTCAAATATGATAATATATTATGCAGTAAAATTTTTAATTTTCTTTTTTATTTAATACCAGAAATAAAGTATTACAGCCCGATACAGTAGTAAATAATGTAGCGATAGTATATTAACGGTTACGTTTTATATTTGGTTCTTGAGTCTACAAACGGTTACCTTATTCTGTTTTTACACGGTTTTTTCTGGAACCAATCTATAGTGTAAAATAAAATTAGGTGTACATTTTAGTACTGACATGTTTGGCGAAACATGTGGCAACTCCGCAACGATGTCAGCTGTTCCGGTCAATATTTATCGATAACCTTTGTATATGTAAACAAATCTAAACAAATAATAACAAATTGCATTTATTTGGTCTTGTTTTGTGTTTTAGTACATTCAGTACATTTTATTTAACCAAAAAACTGGAATAAGACCTCAGGGATTTCTCAATAGGCAAAAATGTCCAACGAATCATCGACTCAGTGTGAAAGGCAGATCCTTCAGTTCGCTGCCTTTCAGTCCTTTGTTAGCCCAACCTTCTGGCACAAGTTGGCCGAACTAAAGTTAGACTATGATCGTCTCTCAGATGATCCAAAACCGATATTTGGTTTCTATACAAATCGAGCTGCTCGAGCTTGTCTCCTGGAGGTCGACTATAGTTCGTTCAATGGGTAAGAAAATTTATATTGTGGGAATCCGTATATTGGGGACTAATTCTTTCTTTCTCTAGAAATTTCAAAGCACCTAAATATTATAACACTGCCTTGGGCACAGTTTACAACAAGAATACCATAGAAGAATTTAAGAATTGTGATAAAAATGCCTTATTGCTGGAGGAGGGGCGGAAGATTCTGGAGGATTTTAAGAGTGGAAAAGTACTCCAGGATCCCAAGTGCTTGTCTCGCTTTGCCATACTCTCTTTTGCTGTAACTCCCCATTCTTCTCTTTCGTTTCAATCTCATTGTTTTTTTCGCTTTCTAGGATCTGAAAACTCACTGCTATTACTACTGGTTCTCATTCCCCTGCCCGTTGGAGCCAGCCATTCAAACAAACGATGCAAAACCAAAGAAACTAATTGACATTCCTCAATTGCAATGTTTTAAAACGATTTTCCAAAGCGCATCACATGACGATCTGCAATTCTTCATACTAAAGTCATCGGATACAACCAAAATCTATCAGCTGAAGGAGTGTATAAAACTGGAGACTCCAATGGAGAATTTCGCCCAATCCGATGTCGATGATTACTACTTTTGCTTCGCCGATTGCAGCGAATACGAACATCCATCGTGGGTGATGCGAACCTTCGCGGCCTTCATCTTCTACAGTTGGTAAGTTTTCTCAAGAAATACACACACACACACATTTCTCGTCTTATGTCCATTATCATTTCAGTCCTTCGCTAGTCGGGCGACCTGTGAAGTTTCTTGGCATACGATTTGATAATAAAATGGAGCCGGATAACAGTCTGGTTTGGGAAGTTATTCAAAATAACACCGTCGACTTCAGCAACGATCTTCTGAAGTTTGTGGGCTGGGAGGCGAATCGCAATAATAAAATGGGACCACGAATGGTATCGATGAAGGATAGTATGGATCCGTCGAAGTAAAATAATACATCAATTATGTTATCGTAAATTTTATGTGAAATTGGTTCTCCCCATTCAATAGATTAGCCGAAAACTCGATCAACCTCAATTTGAAGCTGATGAAGTGGCGCCTTGTGCCCGACTTGGATTTGGAGAAAAATGCGAATGCAAAATGTTTGCTCTTTGGAGCAGGAACGTTGGGTTGTGCCGTTGCAAGAAACCTTATGGTCAGTAAAATTAGTATTGTGTTGTCTGGTCTCGCTGTGTTAATATCGAATATCAATCTTAGTCTTGGGGCTTCAATCACATCACTCTCATCGATAATGGTAAAGTGAGTTTTTCCAATCCAGTGCGTCAAAATCTCTACAAACATGCCGATGCTGTGGCGGGCAATGCCATGAAAGCCACAACTGCTGCTGAACGATTGAAGGAGTTGAACCCGAATGCGGTAATAAGAAGATATTTGCTGAAGTATTTCACTATTCACTCATCGTGTTCGTTGTTTCGTAGATCACAGAAGGCCATGTCATGCAGATTCCAATGCCAGGCCACACAATTGGAGAATCTTTGCAATCGCAAACTAATTGTGATCTGAACACGATTAAGGATTTGGTGGAGAAACATGATGTATTGTTTCTGCTAACTGATTCCAGAGAGAGTCGTTGGCTGCCGACGTTGTTGGGTGCTGCCATGAACAAGGTACGAATTTCTCCATATCTCCACCGGAAACTCATCATAGTTATTTCATACTTATTAGATTGTCATTAACGCGGCATTGGGCTTTGACAGTTACTTGGTAATGCGCCATGGAAGTGGAAGCAAAACCGACGGCGAGGAAGAAGAACCTCTCGGAGCACTTGATATTGGAGATTTGAAATGCATACAGGGTTCAGAGTTGGGGTGTTACTTTTGCAATGATGTCACAGCGCCAGGAAATGTAAGTTTATCTATTATATTCACATTATAGTTAGTACAATAACATTATCTCTAAAAATGATACAATGATTCAGGCACACTCGTAATCGTGCCTCGAGTACTTCTCGAAACTCGTACACGATGGATCGCCCATTTGTAAATGATCCACTCCCGTAACGTGCATTCGTAATCCATTTATTGTCGTCAACTTGAAGCCCACAAGATTTTGCAGGATATTTGGTGTACGATAGGCGTAGCTACAGAAATTATACCCATCGACAGCGGTGAGGAATTCGCGTTCTGTGAATGCAATGGCAAGTTTGAATTGTTGATTGAAGACGAATGGAAAGCCTCCATGGCGCTCCTCAGGACCAAACCTATTCGAAAAGTAAAATTAAATTTAGTCTTAGAAACTTATTGTTGGAGGAAACTCACTCCATGCTCTTGGTCATTCCGTTTCGCACCACGACCTTCTGATCGAAACGCACACTGAAGTGTAGTTCCTCCCGCTTCGTGTCCGTGTCCATGAACTTGATAATGAACTGTCCCTTCTTGTTGTCGAAACATCGCGCCGTGATCACAATCAAATGCCCCGGGGAGAAGAGGATCGGAATATCGTTGCTGAATGACTTGAAGTAGTCTGGAGCGTGGATGGCAGGCCATGGATTTGGAAATACTGTACGATGATCCACTTGCTTAATCGTCTGTATTTGATCGCGTATTTCCAAGGAGCGAATAAGCTCAAGTGGCATTCGATATTTGAATGTGCAGTACTGTCGACCATTGATGGATATATGAAATCTCTCCTCACATGCCAAAATGTACACAATGAAGAATTCTCCCGACACAATGGGATTCGGTAACGTTTCACCAGACAAATCTCTTGTCTCCTCCTCTCCCCATTCTCCGTTAATTCGAGAGTTTCGCAGAATCATATCATCTCGAAAGTAGCATGAAAGACGCAAGCCAATGTCTGCATTCGGGTTGATTACCGATTTCTCAGTGCACAGATTAATGTGGAATCTGAAAGAATTAAATCAATAAATCATGAAGTAATAAACTATGGCATATATGCATAAAAATCCCGAATAAATTTCCCCATTTCCAGAAACTCATTATCATATGTATGTCTATTATTAATCTATCTAATAATTCCGATAGGGGATTTCCATCAACAAACGAACAAGTATTAACTTGTGGCGATAATGTTTAATCCCCTGTTTTTCTTTATACAAAAGAAAAAACACTAAAAAGACAAGTACCAATTTTAAATAAAGTATTAGCATTCTATAATAATATTCAATTAGTCATCAATCGATATTAATTGAGAGATGATAAGACATTATTAATATTAATCGAATGTTAGTTTCACTTGTGCATACACACCTCGAGGCTCCATCGATTGTCTTGGCCACGATTTGCAGGGCATGTCCGAACTCCAGGTGATGTGACAAATTCCCAGTGAATTCTGTTAACATTTTTTTATGGGTTCGCCCAAGATGGAAGAAAATATGAAATATTTGAAGTATTTATGTCCGAATATTATGAAACCCCTCCACTTATTGTCGACCCCTTAAACTCCGACACGATGAAAACCATCGAAAACACTGCCAACTGACGTTCGTCCGTTGAAGTCTGTTATCATTTTAAAGTTTGTGTAAAGTAGACAATAAAATAAAAAAGAAAAACTCAAGAAACAACAACAAAATAACACGTCGCTTTATCTAATCGCACAATAAATACTGTTTGGTGACTGAATATGAAGGTGTTTGTATTCCAATTCCAATAGCAAACCCACGAGAGAACTTTTTCTCAGTGCAAAATTTTGTGAAACGACGACTCGATTACTCTCAACTTGATCTCCAATAAAACTGAACGCATTTATACCTCCTCCTCCTACTGGAGCTCTCGCCAATGTCTGTCTCCTAAAAAGCTAGATAAATACCATATTGAACGGAAAAATCGTCATCGCTCAATGTTTGTTTGTAGTTCTGATAATGTTGATATCGAAAAACGATACGATAGAATAACGCAAATGAAGTGCGTCTAATACCTGTTGGCTCTGTCATATTTCTCTTGATACTAACATGGGTGAGCAAAAGTTTCAACGTAATTTTATCATATTGCTATATGAACATTTACAAAAAACACACTCTCTCTCTCTCCTCCCGATCACTCTCTAACTCTCTCGTTACCGTATATCTTTCCACCACATTTCTCTGTTTACGTTTCTAAACTCGTACTCGTAGCGAGTATGGAAAGTATATATTGAACTAATGTCTTTTCAATATGTCTAATAACAAATGTGTTTTTCTAATAACTAATGTATTTTTCTTCTCTTTCCCCTCCGACAGTCGCTGAAAGATCGCACCCTTGATCAACAGTGCACGGTGACGAGGCCTGGTGTCTCCAATATTGCTGCAAGTTATGCCGTCGAGTTGTTGGTCTCATTGCTGCAACATCCACAAGGCAGCCGAGCTCCAGCCTACTACTGTGCCAATGGCAAGTCCGAGGCTAAGGCACCCGAAGGTATGCTAGGAATCATTCCGCACTCCATACGCGGCATGCTCTGCAATTTTGAGAACATCCTGCCAGCCACCACCAAGTTTTCACAGTGCATCGCCTGCTCAGAGGTAAAAAGCGAGACATTTAATTCTATGAACATTACAATGGACAATTCTTCAATATCCAATATTTTAGCCAATTATTTCTGAGTACCGCAAGACCGGCAACGAATTTCTATTCAAAGCATTTGAAACAACAAAATACCTGGAGGATTTGACCGGCATTTCCCAGTTCAAGGAACTGGCCAATGAGGTAAACTTATTGTAAACTATCAACATATGATTGAATACAGATTTTTTTTCATTCATAGATTATCGATTTCGATGACTCTGATTTGGAAATGTCTGACGAGTAAACATGTTTTTGCCTCCCATTTCCTATATTGTAGTTAATTATTACATTGCTTACGTCATTTATGTGCATTTATGTATTGTGTGTATTTTCAAATATTATGAATAAAGTGTATTAAAAAACAAAAGAAAGAATGTTGTTGATGTTTTTTAATAAAAATATTTGATCTCCCCGACGGGGAATTGAACCCCGGTCTCCCGCGTGACAGGCGGGGATACTAACCACTATACTATCGAGGATGTTGTATTCATCTTGACCAAGCCCCAATAAATTTCCATCTAAACACTATTGGCATATTTGACTCTAATCAGTAGTATTAATGTTAAATGTTTTTATTTTTATATTATTATATTATATTATTTATCTAATCAGTAGTATTAATGTTAAATGTTTTTATTTTTATATTTTACTGGCTCAGGCGAAGTAAACTTTTAAAGGCTATATTTATTCTGGAACTTTGTTAAAATGCGAAATTATATTTCAATGCGCACTCGACGCTGAATGTCCGTTTATGGGAGATTTCAGGTTATAAAAAATATAAAAAATTTTTGTTTCATTGCAAATTTTGAATTTTATTGAAAATTTTGAATTTTATTGCAAATTTTGAATTTTATTGAAAATTTTGAATTTTATTGAAAATTTTGAATTTTATTGAAAATTTTGAATTTTATTGAAAATTTTGAATTTTATTGAAAATTTTGAATTTTATTGAAAATTTTGAATTTTATTGAAAATTTTGAATTTTAATTTTGAAATTTATTTCGAATTTTATTGAAAATTTCGAATTTTATTGAAAATTTCGAATTTTATTGAAAATTTCGAATTTTATTGAAAATTTCGAATTTTATTGAAAATTTCGAATTTTATTGAAAATTTCGAATTTTATTGAAAATTTCGAATTTTATTGAAAATTTCGAATTTTATTGAAAATTTCGAATTTTATTGAAAATTTCGAATTTTATTGAAAATTTCGAATTTTATTGAAAATTTCGAATTTTATTGAAAATTTCGAATTTTATTGAAAATTTCGAATTTTATTGAAAATTTCTAATTTTATTGAAAATTTCTAATTTTATTGAAAATTTCGAATTTTATTGAAAATTTCGAATTTCATTGAAAATTTCGAATTTTATTGAAAATTTCGAATTTTATTGAAAATTTCGAATTTTATTGAAAATTTCGAATTTTATTGAAAATTTCGAATTTTATTGAAAATTTCGAATTTTATTGAAAATTTCGAATTTTATTGAAAATTTCGAATTTTATTGAAAATTTCGAATTTTATTGAAAATTTTGAATTTTATTGATTTTGAAATACATATTCAAGTTTTTTTTTAACTGTTTCAATGTTTTTCAATTAAGGTCAGTCCATGAATTTATTTTTCAATACCCGAAAAATCTGATGTAATACAAAGGTTCCAAATATCAGAATGATCAGAAGAACCAATAGAATACATCCATGTCAGTGGAACTTTGCAGAGCAAACAGTCGAACATCGACGAAACAATACACGATAAACAAAGTAACGACAAGTGAGTAACATCTGGAGATATTGAAACAACTCGAAACAGGCACGAATTCCATTCACCCCTCACTTTCAAAAACAAGTGGAGTTAAACTATGCAAAGCATGCACCTGAAATCGAGCGAAGATCGAAGTGAACAAAAGGAAGCCGGCGATAACTAGCGACGAAAAACACAACACAACGGACTTGAAGAAGACGGCTCAGTAAATACCACCGTTTGTTGTTACTAACGATGGCTGGCCAAAAGGTAGAAGAAGAAGAAAACACACTCCAATCAAAGATCATCATCAAGAAAACCGCATTCAGGCCGATCGACGGCGCCCAGAAAAAATCACTCAAAGTCAAAGCCGATGGATCACGAATCGGATGGTAGATGAAACGCAACAGTTGGAAAATACCTCAAACCGTGGCAGACACGGCGACGATGCGGAGGAGAAGACAATAAATTGACCAAATGGGCGGTGGATTTACCATTGAGGTAGTGCATGTTGGACCGAGCGAGTGGAGTTGGACGGAGATAAAAATAAAAAAAGGAAAAGCGTAACGTGCACTTTCGTTGATAGAAGAGAAATTTTGTATTGTGTTTTGGGTTGTGTTGTGTTGGAAGATTAAATTAATAACAAAAACGCATAGATTTCCATATTCATAATTTTGTTTTAACCCTTGTGCACTTAAGATTAATCGCCGATTAGAAATGGTATGTATAGTTTGAAAAAGATAATTAACTGTAGTTCAACAATAGTAGCAAAAAGGTGTCAAGTAGAATATTCTAACAAATGTTCCACATATGGAATAAACCCCAATTATTCTAAGGGGTCAATACTTTGGGCGCTTTCTCTCCGAGCCAATAGGAGGAGTTTCCTTTCGATTTGAAAACAAAAACATTAGAGAGCGCTTAGTTCAGGATTATCTCTATGTAATTGACGTATACATCATCGTCATAACTTAGTTTTTGTTTTTATAATTTTAAAGTCTTTCCGATAACACAACTAATTTGAAACTTAAATCACTAGAACATGTTTTTATTGAATTGCTTGTTCCCAAAAATCCAAAAGTTTCTGTATTTTTTTTCTTAAGGTATGAGATGAGATTGTGTAAGAAGCGCTTCATTATCATGTGTTCGAAAGTAATGGAAAGAAAATAAATAAATAAGAGGAAAAGGTTAGAAAAGTTGAACCGAGAGCATGCCTTATTGCGATTAAATAATTATGATTGTATTAAATATTAATAATACATTTGCAATCGGCTGATTTCATGCTTTTTAAGGGAAGCGAACGAAATCCCCGCTGGCCGACGACTTTCGAATCATTCCGATTTTGAGCTTTAAATTGAGCGCGTTTTGGAATACGTTGTGTTGTGAAATTATCATATAATTCAATAATATTCAATACTTCATACAATATTCAATACTTCAACAATTATTTATTATTAAAAAAATTATTTAAAAAAACTAGTGATTCGAAAAAATTGTATTTGAAAAATAGAAAAAGGTGATTATCAACTGTTTAGAATTAACGATTTCACGATCGTGGCTCGAGGCACAAGAATAAAGTCAAGAAAACAACGCAATCGTAGGTCAAACCCTAAAAATAGGATGATCCAAAATGTCAGTTGTATGTTTTCAAATTGCGGGGTTTTTTCCTAAGTACCTGGGATTCTTCTGTGTATTGGAAAAATCCAGGTGCAGTGGGCTTTTACGATCGCGTGAGTAAAATCTTAAGCCGATCCCTTTGCCCTCAGAAGCGAAGTCGACTCGAAAATTTCCTCAACAATCCATCAAATAATGATAATACCGTATAAAAATAGAAGCTAAAACTAATCCACCAAAATTTAGATTTAGTTAACTAGAGTTTACTGTACTACAGTTCTATTGTATGTACATATATTGATAAGGACTTCAACGAAATTCTTCTTTATTATCACTTGGAAAATACATAAAGATTTTTTTTATTAATGTAGGTATTTTTCCGTAACTTATACTTATTTCAAATAAATTGAATCGTATATGGAATTTTTACATACATATATAATTGAACCACTTATGGTGTACTTTACCCTTTTTGGTTTCCTCAAACGATGAGTTTTGTATATTGAATTTATTATTACACATTGGTTTATAAAATGCGTAATAAGAGAACATATTTTAAGTTCAAGGATTTTTACATTAAAATATTATCAATATGGCGAAAACCATTATCAAGGAATGAAGGTTGCAAAATATTCTCCGTATATAGATTTTAAAAATTTGTTGTCGATTTCTCAGAATTAAATAACTCAAAAAACATCTTTGTAGACTCAAAATTCTCTACGTAGTAAAAATTTGTCTACGTGCAAATTTTTGTTTGAACTTTTTTGTATATTCCAATTTTTGATTATTTTCTATACAGCAAGCAATAAAAATGTTCTTATCGCAATTTCAATAAAAAAAATGAAAATTCCCCATGACGTTAAATCTGGAAATTAGTAAATTTAGGCAAATTAGACACGCCTATTAATATATGTATTAATTTTTGTATATTTTTGCTGGGAATCATGCGTTCATCACAGATGTTGAACTTGTGAACTTAGAAGATAGAAGTGTTTTTAATAGTTCATAAAAACAAAATACTTTAAAAGCGAAATGTATACGAAATCTGATTGCCATTGCTGCAGGTTAACCAGAGCTTCAAGATGTCCCTCTCGAAAATCGACACCGAAATGGACCAGGAGAAATTTCTTCGCGAGGCCACACAGCACTTCCGAGGCATTGAGAAGCCGCTCAAATACGGGCCAGTCATCGACACGTTGCAGGATCTGATTGCGGCCTTATATCGGGAATTCGAAACGAATTTCGTCAACATCGAGATGGTCAATCACATAATGCTGTCGTACAAGTCCAATCCGAAGGAGTGGCAGAAGTTCGCCAAATTCGATCGTTACAAATACACACGGAACCTGGTCGACGAGGGCAACGGCAAGTTCAACCTGATGCTGCTGTGCTGGGGCGAAGGACACGGTTCGGCCATTCACGATCACGCCGCCTCGCATTGCTTCATGAAGATGCTGAAGGGTGACCTGATGGAGACCCGATACGAGATGCCCCAGACGGTGGACACGGCGAGCTCGCACGGCGACATCGGCGTCGATGTGGAGGAGGCGATCGAGATGGATGGCTCTGAGCTACAGGTCATCGGCCAGAGCACAATAGGCATCAATGAAGTCGCCTATATAAATGGTTTGTACCTCAAAAGATCTTTCCAGACCACTTAGTACCAAAGATAAATATTTCTTTTGCAGATAATCTTGGTTTGCATCGCGTTGAGAATCCCAGCCATTCGAATACCGCGGTCTCGTTGCACTTGTATTGTCCACCGTTCAATTCGTGCTCCGTCTTCCACAAGAACTCCGGCAAGAAGATGACGTGCTGCGTGACATTCTGGAGCAAATACGGAGTACGCCAGCCACCGAATACAGAATAAGCGGGTGGTTTTTGTCTTGTGAGAACTTGTGACAAATATATACATATATACATACATATGTGAAAGTAAAATTATGTCGAATATTTTTATTTAAATCATTTTTAAATTTTATTTGTGAATTGATAAGTAGATTAAGCATATTATGTTAATGTTAGAATAATAAACATTTTAGAAATAATCATGTCTTTCTTATTAATTTTTATTCTCCTCTATGCGTCATTTTAATTCAACAGCTTATTCGGGACGGCACTGTACATTCAATTTTCTTGGACACTACTGTAAAAAGAATTAACCTAACTCCTAAAAGTATGCTACAGTTTGTAACTACATTTATTTCGTTAGAATTTTGAAAGTAATAAAATTCAAAAATCGAAATTATTGATAGCAGGGATGCCGCTCCGAAAGTTTTCTGTCTTCTTTCGTCGACTTTGGTTCTTTAGTAATTATCATGCCCTACCAATTGCATCAGGACCTTTGGCCAGGACTGCTTTGATTGTCTTCATCATGTTTGGTATTAGTCCGATATGCTTATCGACACATTGCACAGCGCATCGTTCGAACTGATATTGATACTTGGCCAACTCGGAAGCGGTCGGACTTGGGGGCATCTTCACACGAACGTTGTCGTTGCACTCCTTCCCAAAGAAATGTAAGTGAGAATAGTCATGGAAATCGTAATCCATTCTTAAATAAGTAACTACCATCACACAATTCTGCAGTCGCCCCTGGAACTGACCCAACTCATGCTGCAGATAGTCCTGGGCTTTGATAAGAGGCACTGCACAACCTTCCACGCACATCTGAACCGTATCCACATTACCTCGTGTGTCTTCGCAACATTTTGCAGCGCAGTGGTGCATTTGAGACTAGCGTATAGAGTTGAGTAAGAGGCTGGATTAAATTGGTATCGACGTACCTGCATTTGTCGCAAATGACTCCTGTACATTTCGTCAATTAGATCGTTGAAGGCACGCTCAACGCGTTTTCGTTGGGCCTCGATCATTAGAATTTAAATTTACAAATAAGCAGTTCAATAACCAAAAAACTTTATAGTGAAATAACGAAAGATATCAAATAGATATAATTTAAATGCAAATTGACAAAATGAAAACAATTTTGATTTTTTTACTTAACAGGAAATACAATTGTTCCTATGGACTAATTCTCGTGCTTATCTTTAATTTTTTGTTCTTTATGGAGAAAATTGAACAAAATACATCCAATCAAATTGATATAACATAATTACACAATAATAGCCAATTCAAAAAGCTGCAACAACTATTTTAGACCTTTTTAGGCTTGAGGAATTCTTTCTGGTCCTTTGGCCAAGACCGCTTTTATGGTTTTCATCATGGTCGGTATGAGGCCAACGTGTTTGTCTACGCACTTAATAGCACAGCGTTCGAATTGGTCCGTGTGCTTGGCGACGTCGGATTCCGAAGGATTCACTGGCATTTTCAACTTGACATCATCATTGCATTGCTGAAGAAATGAGTGCGATTAGTTAGTCTTTAATCTCAATTTATCGGAACAATTACCATCACACAGCGTTGAAGCATGCCCTGGAATTCACCCAGTTCGTGTTGGACATATTCCTGTGCCTTCGTCAATGGAGCCGAGCATCGGTCCACACAACGCTGGACGCTGTCCACACTGGCATTGCTGTCCTGACAGCATTTAGCGGCACACAAATGCATTTCCGTCTGTATTGGCAGATAATAGATTAGTATTATTAAATGGGGTTTTCCTATTAGAAGATTTGCCGGCACTTGCCTGCATTTTCCTCAAATGTGTCTTGTCCATTTCATCGATCATGTCGGTGACGGCACGTTCGATGCGTTGTCTCTGTTGTTCAATCATTTTTTAAATGAAAATATTATTAATTCGTAAATATCGAGTAAATTTAAAAAATATGTTCTTTTAATTCCGTAACAAACTCGTGGACTTTTGACAACCAAGTATTTTTTTTTCTTCTGTTATCAGGAGCCGAGGTACGTTCAACTGAAATCTACTGAAATAATTCATGCACTGAACACATGCTTCAACATCAGCTGTTCGATTTGACAGTTTTCCACCGCAACCTCCAAATTCGGGTGGTTTTTTTCTCATCGACAAAAATTATTAAATAATAATGTCTTTCCTCCACAAAATAAATAAAACCAAACTAATTGCGAGTGTGAATTTACTCACACGACCCACAACACAATTGCCGCGTACGTTCTGTACAAAAATCACCGAGGAGAAGACAGACACAAATACAGAAGAAAGTTCGAACGATTCTTTGAAGGGCGGCTTTGCGCGTGCATTCGATAAATATACATCTCCTCCAAAGGAAGAAGCTCCACAAGAAAGTCCAAAGTTTTCGACGCTCTTGAGAAATTCCAAGTTCATTGATGTGAGTTCTACATTTGAGATTTTGAATTCGAAGAATAAAAGTATACATTTCTTTATTACCGCAGTTGGGAGATCCCGAAGGCAAAATTGTCGTTGGAAAAATCTTCCATGTCGTGGGAGATGATTTATATATAGATTTCGGCTGGAAGTTTCACTGTGTTTGCCCAAGACCTTCGCGTGCAGGAGCGTAAGTGAATTCATAAAATACTACTAAGATGTAATTTTATATTAAGCCGATATTTCCCGTTTTAGTGATTATGTCCGAGGTTCGCGAGTTCGCTTGAGGATTAAGGATCTAGAACTGTCAACCAGATTCTTGGGTTCCTCCAAAGATTTGACTATATTAGAAGCAGATTGTCAGCTTTTGGGTTTGCTATATTCGCCAGCAAGGAAAGGGGCACCAAAGACATCGAATGTAGAGGCCGTTGCAGAAAATTAAAAGAACATATTCAAATAGAGTGGATTATTTTATAAATGAAAAGTATTTAGAAAGTAAACTACAAGTAAAAGAAAAGTATTTCAGTTTTTATGTATAAATTTATTCATTAGCTAATGCTATTGTCTATGCAATGGAAGACCTCGTAGTGATGATTCAATTCCTTAACTGTATGCAGTTTGAAGCAACTCTTAAGGGCACCATTTTTGGAGGGTCGCACGAAAAATATCCGCCGCACCCGACTATGGACCAATGCCATAGCACACATCAAACACGGCTCATCACTTAAGTATATATCATAGCCGGTGCATAGATACGGTCCATATTTTTCTAAATTATCTCCTGTGTTTGAATTGTCGTCTGGCTCTACTTTAACGCGATTATCTCTTCGACGTTCTGCACCAAAATCGATTTTACAACATGTCTCTTTGTTTTTTACATACTCGTAATATCTCTTCTCAATGCCCATCATGGTAAAGTTGTCATGGTTATCTTTTTCAATTAATGTCTCGGGTAATTGATCATTCCATGCACCGGAATTTTGTGTGCGAGCCACACGATCAATTAACACCATCGGGCAATGCATAACAGGACTCACGGATGTATGAGTTTTAGCTAATGAAACAATGGAATTCGAACGAGGATCAATACAGATGCCAAATGGTTTCTGTGCCACCAAATCGTTAGATAAGTCCATCGCCAACATAGAAACTAGTTTGTGAAATTCCAGCTGCTTCTCTGTGAAATTCGTCGCATTGTACAAGGCTTCCAAATATGTGTTCGGGTGAAATTTGCATGGCCAGTGCTTCTGCATCGCCTCGTATTGCCATCGCAATTTCGTGGGATTCGCAGGCACTTCATATTCGATTATCTGGGCACATAGTAGATCAATGATTTGTTCGCTAAATTCAGCGACTGCAAATACATCCTCAAGACATGTGTTCGATCATCGGAGATCTCCGGAGGAAGCTCGCTGGTCGTACACAGAATTATCTCAGTCTGGCGAACCCTTTTCAAGTGCTGCAGCGTTTGGAGCGGCAGTTTCTGAGCAAGTTCCTGCATTATTGATGAAATGTGCTTTTTATCTGCAATCCGACTGACGAGGACAGTGACCAAAGGAATTGGTTCCGAATATTCCTCGGAGAGCACGGCCTTAATGTTCATGTTCCTCTCCAAACGCGGTTGCTTTAAGGGAGGCTGCATTTTTAATCGCTTTATGTTATAAAACTGAGGCAAACGTGTATTTTATTAACTTATATATTTTAATATGTATACAATTTTTAAAAATAGGGTTGCCGAATGACTTTTTTTTCTAACATTTTTCTACAAGCGGCGTGTAGCATTATTAAATTTTACTAACAGCTGTTGTGCTGACTGCAAAGGACGCCAACTTCATGCTAGTGTGTCAAACAAACGCAGCACATCAGGGTTGTAGTTTATAATTTTTCGACCGAAATGTTAGACAATAAAAAGTGGAGTGAAATGGAGAAGAGTGAAGTTTTCATACAATCTATTAATTTCATTCACTTACAACATTTGATACATAAAACAATCTTATTAAATTGAAATATTAAAAACTAAGCAAAAAATTTAATTTAGAAAAGTTCAATATGATACAATTTTTGATAAACGAATAGTTTCCAAAAAAGTACTATTTTGTGTCCAAATAACTTTTAACAACGACAACCCTGCAGCTCGTGAATGCACACGAATTTAATGTTCGAATAATTTTCGGTGAATAAGCAATTGCAGTGAGAAAGAAAGAAAGAAAAATCAGTGAAAATTCGTGGAAATTAAATAAATAAATATTTTTCAATAGACAAACAAAAAGTAGTCAGAAGAAGACTTGATTTAATCGAGAAACGTAAAAATCGTCCCCTGCAGCGGAGCTCGGTGACTGCGGGTTTTTTTTAAACGAAAATATAGTGGAAATTGAAAAACTCAATAAAATGTCGGGTATATTTTAAGAGGAAATGGCTTAAGCTTAAGCGTAAAAAGTGTATATAAATAAATACAAAGAAACGAGCAAACGCCCAACGCATTTTCCAAGGTTTTCCTTCGTTCCCGTATTATCACAAATACCACCACCAGGGCAGCAGCCGACACCCCCCGCAAAGAGTGCGACTCCCCTGCCCCCTCGCTTCGCAGAACGCGAAAAAATCTATAGAAAGAAAAAAGCACAAATTGCGGAAATGTCTGCGGACTCTGATATGGAATACTCGGATAACGATTGTGAATACGACGATTACTATAACTCAGGTAGGTGGCACTTGTCTGACGACACAACACGTACCTTCTTCCTTTAGAATCAGCAAGAACAACAAAAGACCAACGTGACTTGCTCTAGTCGTGGTTACTACCTGCAGCATCCGTGCGAGGGGTTCTTGATGTTGAAATTTCGATCCGGAGTTTTCCCTAGATCGTGAACTCTTTATTGAGTTCATGAATCCACCCCATTTTCCTGTGAATTTCTCTGAACAGCAGGCTTCGAGGGCGGTAAAGCAAGCAGCAGCCTGTTTTATGACTTGCTGCAGGCCGTTCATGACTGTGGTGCTTGCTTGTGTCCGAGGGAAGAAGGAAGGGTCTGCGTTTGTTCGATGTGCGATACCCCGTCGCATTATGTTCTCAAACAATGATGATGCCCGATGAACTTGGACCCCATTATATTTATGAGCGAGTTGGAAAACTGTATAATATTCGCCTTTATACATATAACTCAGGGACTTGTGTATTTCTGTGTAATTCGTATTAGACTCCTGTACATAATACGTATCCTTCGGGCCTCCCCATGATCCATGACATTTATTACATGCCCCTAATGACAGTGACAAAGTTACAAATAGACCTCGACCTCGACTCGAACGAAGGCCTCCGCATTATTACATCAATTTTTTTCATAATAATTTCCCTTTCTTTTGTGTGTTTTATCATCGCAAATACGCACGCACCACGATTTCCATCAACCCAATGAACATGTATAAAAACCGTCAGTTTCTGTAGCATACAACTACGAACCACATGTGCCTCTGACCTCTGAATGCTTTATTAGGCTCTTGTGGCCCTCGCTCGGCGCTCCCCGAAATGATGGTGGTGCCCTGCACGAAAGTCGATGGAGGCGGGCAGAGACTGAACTCAATTTTGTATTCCATTTAATGTCTGTTGTTGTTTGGTTTCAATGATAATAGCAATAGCAACAACAATAACAATAGCAACAACAATAACAATAATAATAACAGTGACAACATCAACAATAACCGCGATAGCAACAACAAACATAATGTGTACCTCAACCTTAACTGGTTATTCACCTTCCACTTCATTCCGCCTTGTCTTTTGTGGCTTCCATTTATTTTGTTTTCTTCGATGACGCTTGTCCCGTCTGCAGCTACCTCTCCTTCGTCATGCCCCGCCCCCGTTCCCCCCGGTTCCACTATCGAGACGCGCTCCTCAGGGCTTTCGTTGATCGTCTAGAGTTTGTTGGCTTCTCGACATTTGCCGTTGGCTTGGCTTGGCAAATGCCCCCCCCCCCGCTTTTAATGGTTGGCTTTAATGATATTTTAAATCATCTGTTTTGCCTTTTCTTTTCTTTATTGTTCTTTCTTCCTTTTGGCACTCGTTGCGCAGCATCGTCGAGCAAATCATTATTATTGAACTTGAAAGCAAGCATTACACACTGTCTGGCTGTGTATCTGTCTGTCTGTCTGTCTCTCCGTTGTTTTGCCCGTCTTTCGGTGTTTCTGGGTTTGAAGTTGTGAAGTTGTGTGTGCTGCATGTTAAAGTTGACGACTGGTTTGTCAGCCAAAGGGCGGGAAAAGCAAGCGTTTACCACTTTCAATGCCAACGACATTGGAGCTCAGTGCACGCCAGCATGTATGCGGTTCATGCGATGGCACAATCTTCACAGTAACTTTAGGTTTCTTGTGTATAACGCTTTGCATTTATGAGTTCCCTTTTCGAGTTCGTTGTTCTGGAGTTTATTATTATTATTCTAGCTGAGGAAGTCCGTCCAATACAACGAAGCCCCTTCTCTATTTCGAAACTGCCTTCAAGTATTCCTGAGTTAGCTGTTTCTTATCTCTTGGCTGGGTTATGTTCCAAAGCCAGCAGTTGTTGCCAATGTCTGCTTTGTCAGCCGCAGACGTTCGTCGCTCGCTCAGTCGTCGACGTAATGACCGACCTTCAATTATTCGCTTCTCTCTGCATACATGTTTCTCAATATTTATTTATTTATTTTGTAATGTTTAAATGTTTGTCTTGGTTTTTTTATACATTCTTTTCATATGTGTCTTCTCTGGGTTATTTTTGCAAATGCGCTTATTTTATTTTAATATGCCTGTAGATTAAAATCATACTTGTATTTTTATTCTACAGGTGAAGATTGTGACATTGAACGCATCGATCCGAAGAAGACCGATCCAGAGTACTTTGAGTATGAATGTCTTACCGTTGAAGAGGTCGAGAAATTGCTCAATGAATCTGTGGAGAAACTAAACACTATTCTACAGATTACACCTTCATTGGCCAAGGTGTTGTTACTGGAGCATGAATGGAACAATCAAGTGGTAGTTGACAAATATCGCGAAAATGCAACTGCTCTCTTGGTTAGTGCACGCATTAAACCACCCTCCGTTACGGTTGGCATAACACTAACGTCAATAGCGCCATCAACAAGTGCTGCAGCCGCTGCAGTCACAAGAGATGTTCAGTCTTCCAGCGCATCAATTGGCCTTGCATTAAGCGCGTATAAAACCACTACTTCAACGGTGTCATCTACAACTGTGAGTCCATCCTCTGCTTATCGGAGTCAAATGTGTCCTGTTTGCGCCACCTCACAGTTGGGGGAAAAGTTCCATAGCTTGTCGTGTGGACATTCCTTCTGTAAGGATTGTTGGTCCATGTTCTTCGAAACACAAATATTTCAGGTATGTCTTTGCTTGAAAACATTTTAAACAGTTTAATTTAAAATTGTTTTGAAAATTTCAGGGTATCTCCACACAAATTGGTTGCATGGCCCAAATGTGCAACGTCCGCGTTCCCGAAGATCTCGTCTTAACGCTCTTGACACGCCCCGTCATGCGAGACAAGTATCAGCAGTTCGCTTTCAAAGACTACGTGAAATCACATCCTGAGTTGCGCTTCTGCCCAGGACCCAATTGCCAAATAATTGTGCAATCGCAAGAGATCTCAGCGAAACGTGTCATTTGCAAATCGTGTACGACATCGTTCTGCTTCAAGTGTGGCATGGACTATCATGCTCCAACCGATTGCCAGATAATCAAGAAATGGCTAACTAAATGCGCCGATGACAGTGAAACCGCCAACTACATCAGCGCCAACACCAAAGACTGTCCCAAATGCCACATCTGCATCGAAAAGAATGGCGGTTGCAATCACATGCAGTGCTTCAACTGCAAACACGATTTCTGCTGGATGTGCTTGGGCGATTGGAAGACACATGGGTCGGAGTACTACGAATGCTCGCGTTACAAGGATAATCCTAATATTGCAAATGAGTCTGTTCACGTACAAGCACGAGAAGCGCTCAAGAAGTACTTGCATTACTATGAACGTTGGGAAAACCATTCCAAGTCACTGCAGCTGGAGCAACAAACCCTGGATCGTTTGCGCCAACGAGTCAACGAGAAGGTGATGAAGGGACGCGGCACTTGGATCGATTGGCAATATTTGTTCAATGCGGCATCGTTGTTGGCCAAATGCCGTTACACCCTACAGTACACCTATCCATATGCGTATTTCATGGACGCCGGATCCAGAAAAGATCTCTTTGAGTATCAACAGGTAAATTGTACTTTTGGTAATTTCACAGAATAGCTTTATTCATATTTGTATTCATCATAATAGGCTCAATTGGAAGCGGAGATTGAAAACTTATCGTGGAAAATTGAACGTGCTGAAACGACTGACTTGGGCCAATTGGAAAATCAAATGGACATTGCTGAGAAACGCCGAACAACACTTCTTAAGGATTTCTTCCCAGTAGAGGCGTAATCATAAAAACACATTTTGCTAGTAGATAATGCGTAGAATATTTATAAATATCTTTGAATGCAATAAGTAAGATTTATAGTTGAAAAACCACAAGTCTTACTAAAAACAAACAGACCGCAAATGGATTGATTGCAATAAGACGCATTGCGCTATCGTTAGTTTTTACATTTGAGCAAACATACAAAATACACTGTTTACACTAAGTTAGTTTAAACAATGATTGATGTAGCTGATATGTACGTTTAATCGTATACCAATTGATAAAGCTACAAAATGTTGATATTTCTATGTCAACAGCAGATAATATTTTCGAAATGAGAATAACTCGTTAGTCTATTTTGTAAGCATAAATTGTATTGCTTTATTATGAAGACATTACGAAATTAAAGGTATTTTAACTCAACATTTTAAAGTATATCAAAAAAGATAAAAAAAACTAGCTTCTTTTGGCAAGAGTTTTCGATGAATAAGTATTTTATGTCTGTATTAAATCGATCTGGTACAAAATTCAAAATTGTAGTTATAAATATAATATGAAATAGTAGTACTTTATAATTAATCTTAGAGTACATATGTTTGTGTATATTTACACATTGACTGAACTAAATTCTCAATGTATGTATATTTGAAATAAATCGTAATTTCTAATAAGATTACTAAAGCTTAAGCAAACATGAAATTATCTACGAATGCATCGTTATACTACTTAGTTTAGTTAAATTAGCTTAAATTTATGTTCGAGTACATACTTGAAATTAATTAGAAATAATAATTTTAATTAGGTTTCTGTAACATATAAATATTTATTATAAAAAAAATCAATAATTCAATCAATTATGCAAAATTAATGTTTTTCAAAATTTCAAGGAAAGAAACGAATTGTTTTACTTAATTAATGTTTAGTCTATGTGAAACTATAAATATATAATCTGAACATTCACATAAATCATGACGAATATAACTGGAATAATAAACTAATTTAAAAAAAAAAACTGTCTGTGCTTTTCAATAATAGAAGAAAACTCATTTTTTTTAATTTACAAATATGCAAAAAAGTACATTTTCGATTAAACTTTTTTTCTGATCCGTTCGTATTGGAAATACCAAATTGAATTACAAACATTTTCGAACACGATTTTTGTGAGAGAGAGACCACCCAGGGTTGTAAGAATATATTTTAAGATTATAATTAATTATTCTGCACACAAAAATTATTCTGAAATTATAGAAATCTGGTAAAACAAAATTTATTAGTTAGGAATTTGCTTATTGGAGATCCTTGTATAAAAGATAATACCCTAAATATTGAAAATACAACCAACAATTTGCAACCCTGGCGAAGTGTGTGGATTTTGTTGTTGACAACCAACCTGTCATTTCGTAAAATTCTGATTCTCTGTACCCAATGCAAAATTGTGGCAATTTTGGGAAGTTTTTTTTGTTAAGTAGAACAGAAAGAATCCCATCGTGGAAAAAATAATATACATTATATGGAAATTGTGCGATGCATATGAACAAAACAAATGAAGAAATTTGGTGAGTCTAGTTTTGGTGGTGGTGGTGGAAATCTATCTGGCTGCCTTCCTCTCATCCGCTCAATCGATGATGATGGGGTCGTCTTGAGGGGGAAATTGAAGTTGAATTATTCCAAAGAAGAACAAGAAATTATTAAATATAAACAATGAAGATAATAACGCCGGTAAGAATATGAAGATCTAGGAAATGATTATTATTGCAAGTGTAAGACTGTTGTTTCAATATTAGATGGATGGTTGTTGATGATGACCTTTTGCATTGTCACGATTATCTAATGATGTTATTTTTTTTACGTCTTCAGATTTAAATTACTACGTTCCCTTCAATATTGCTCAAACAATGTCTGCTGCTAACCAGTTCCAACTACAAGCAGCTCCAGTTTATAGTTGTAGGCGATGCAAAAAGGTGAGTGTTCCACACTGAAAAAGAGTTGGAAGTGTAAGCGATGACTTTCTTTCGTATTTTTCAGACTTTCTCCACGAAACGCGAACAAAACCTGCACAAGCGCGAAAACCACGAGCACTCCCAATCCTCATACGAGTGCAAATTGTGCTCGAAATTCTTTTGCAACAACGGAAATCTCGAGCGCCATATGAAGGTGCACAACGATATACGGCCCTACACCTGTGAGATCTGCCAGAAGGCGTTCTCCCAGGCGGTGAATCTACAACGGCACTATTCCGTGCATAATGGAGAGCGTCCATATCAGTGCAGCTTTTGCCAGAAAGCCTTCACGCAGCAGAGTAACATGCGTCGACATGAATTGACCCACACTGGCGAAAAACCATTCGGATGCAAGCGTTGCAATCGGTATTTTTCGCAACGCATCAATCTAAAGAAGCATATTATGGGCCATTTGAATACAAGGCCTTATATGTGTGGCATTTGCCAAAAATCATTCATACAGTCGGCCAACTATAAGAAACACTTGAAGGTGCATGTGAAGGAGGGGAAGTTTGTGGATGAGGCAGCTGCCATTGCTGCAATGGGTGATATAAAACCTAGTCCGACAGCCGAACCTGTGTAAGTTGAATTAGGATAACGGTTTTCAAGAATATCACGATTAATCTCATTTGCTTTTCACTCTTAGCGCCTTCGAATGCGCTGTATGTCGTTCTGTATTTGATAATTTTTCAAACTTTGAATCACACGAAAATCGCTGCAATGGCATTGCGAAGGATGTGCAAGTGGAGAGCACAAGGACTGCAATGGGGCCGATCGGACACTACGCCCCCATACAATTCACCGTTACCCATTTGGACGGAAATGAGATAATTGTGCAAACGAGCAGATAAAGCGTTTAAAAAGAATCATATAATAATAAAAATAAAATTCGACTTTCAGAAAGTAGCAAAACAATTATAATTGTTTCGAAAAACAATAGATTAGAATAAGTTGTACGATGTAAATATAATAAAATACAGTATAAATGGAAATAAATATCGTAAGACTTTTCTTTGTGATAAAAATTACATGTTTAGATATAACATTTTTATTGAATCAACCAAGAGGACACCATTCCTTAGAGTACATTGTAAAACCTTCAAAATGCATGCGTTTATATAAAAAAATATATATATATCAATAAATAATATCCACTTTAGTCCAACATCTTTCTGATCATGTAGTTCAGAATGCCGCCATTCTTGAAATATGTAATATCAACCTCGGTATCGAAACGTAGAACAGTATCGAAAACATTTCCATCAGCCTATATAATAGCAAATATTAATACATATGAATGGAATAAGACTAAGAGAAGTACTTTACCTCAACTTGTATTTTTTGGCCGGGTTTAAGGCCAGTCTCTGGGAGACTAATGTTGTAAACTTCGTGACCAGTTAGGTTGAGATTTTCGGCATTTTGTCCGGGCATGAACTGCAAGGGAATGATGCCCATGCCGACAAGGTTCGAGCGGTGAATGCGTTCGTACGACTCGGCAATGACAACCTTGATTCCCAGCAAGAAAGGTCCCTTGGCTGCCCAATCGCGACTCGAGCCACTGCCATAATCCTTGCCGACAACTAACACCAATGGTGTTCCTTCCTCCTTGTACCTGTAGAAAATGAATGAAATTATTAACTGTCGAAATTATAAATACTTTTATTTACCTCTCGGCACAATCGAAAATGTCCATTTCCTCCATGCTTGGGATATGCAAAGTCTTGGGGCCGGTTTTCGTTACCAATTTGTTGACCAAACGGATGTTGGCGAATGTGCCACGTGCCATGATCGCGTCGTTGCCACGTCGCGAACCGTACGAGTTGAAATCTCGTGGTGTCAAACCACGGTCGGACAGGAAACGAGCTGCTGGTGAGTTGCGTGCAATCGAGCCAGCTGGCGAAATATGGTCAGTGGTCACCGAATCGCCCAGGAACAACAAGCAACGAGCCTTTTGAATCGACTTCGCCGCGGGCAATTGTCTGGTCATTCCCTCGAAGAATGGAGGGCGCTTAATGTATGTCGATTCGGCGCTCCACGGATAGAGCTTTCCATCGGAGACTGCCAACTGCTGCCAGTCCTCCGATCCTTGTTCGATTTTGCCTGAAATCACAAATAATCCATGAAACCGAACTTGATAAAGGGTCACAGAAAGAAAGAGAGAGCTTACTGTAGACTTCTTGGAACATTGCTGGAATAACATGTTTGTTTTCGACCTCTTGGATTTCATTACGTGTCGGCCAAATGTCGCGCAAGAAGACCTTTGCGCCCTTGGAATCGACACCCAGTGGCTCGGTTTCAAAGTCAATATCAACGCGACCCGCAATGGCGTAGGCGATGACCAACAGCGGACTGGCCAAATAATTGGCCCGGGTGTTGGGATGAATGCGGCCTTCGAAGTTACGGTTGCCGGACAGGACGCCACAGCAGACCAAGTTATTCTTCTCGATGGTGTTGACGACATTCTCATCCAAGGGTCCCGAGTTTCCGATACAAGTCATGCACCCGTAGCCGACGATATCGAAGCCGAGTTTCTCCAAATACGGAATCACACCAGACTCCTTCAGGTAGTATGTGACCACACCGGAACCGGGCGAGAGTGAAGTTTTAATGTATGGCATGATCGTGAGGCCCTTTTCCACAGCTTTCTTGGCCAGCATGCCAGCGCCCAACATAACCGAAGGATTCGAGGTGTTCGTGCATGACGTGATGGCTGCGATCACAACCGAACCATGATTGATTGTGTACGTCTTGCCATCATCCCATTGGAACTGTCCGGAAGCCGAGAGTGCATCGGGTGCAATTTCGAAACCTTTGAAGCCAACCTAAAAATTTTATACAAAATATGCAATTTAATACTTGCCAACTGCATGCATTCAGTTCAATGACATATGTGACAGTGTCTAAAGTCGAAATTCAGTTGAATCGGTGAATAGGTCAGTTTGTTACATTGCGGAAGAGTTTTGCTCTTAGTTGGTCTTAATATGGAACTCTACATTCCATTGGCTAACTAGGTGTATACGAGATAATCAAGCTTTGAGAATATTTCAAGGCACGATAGACATATATCTTCAGGTATACTATATGCAAATGATATATTCATTGAAATGCTATACAAGAATTCCACAATAAATCGAATTACCTTTTTTGATTAATTGATTTTCATTATCGTACAGAGAATATCCATTTTCAACAAAGACATTGCCTCAAAACTTAAGCCGAGAAGTAAATTTATAGCAGTAAAACTGCAGTTGAGTTAAAACCAAAGTTCGATTAAAATGGTTAATGTACACCTAATCAAAATTGACCGCGAATTTCGCTAGCGATGCACTTTATTTTGGCCATAGAAAAGTGCCAAGTGGTAACATGAGCCTACGTGTGTGTGTCGAACTTTCAGAGTACATTGAGCTCACTTATAAGAACTGCATTAAATTTTGAACGTAGGTTTAGTTTTAAACGCGATGTCATCGACGAAAGGTTCGACTCGAGGTTCGAGGCTCCAAAAGGAATATTATCAATTATTCACAATTAGCTGCTTTGGTGTACTAGTTTATGATGGCATTCAAAGAGGGTTTTTATAATTCATAAAGCTAGCACATCAATGCAATTCGCTGTGAAAATCGAAGCGTAAATCAAAGTAAACTAAGTGAGTGCAAGTGCAAGAGCAGTGAGCGGAAACAACGACTGTATTTATATCGAGTTATCTAAGGAAATAGTAGCCGTGATTTTATCTAAAGTTATTTGTCATATCACAGTTGCTGTTTCTTTTAGATAGCTCTTTTGTAAGCGTCTTAAGTTGGTGATCGGTCGATCGATCGTTTTTATAAGAATTATGGAGTGGAGTGTTCGAAATTCGAAAATATTTCACTTTATGGGATATACCAAGTTCAGTTTTGTCCAAAATTCAGCATGAAATCTCATCACTGGGCTTTGTTTATCTCATAATAAGGAAATTCTTTCTTCATTAATTGATCCGAATCGTCAACAAAAACTACATACATACCTTATTAACAAGGCATGAGTGGAAGTCGGCCTTCATGTCGGAAACTGAGACACGGTCATGTGGACGTTTGGGTCCGGAGACAGAGGTGACCACGGTGGATAGATCCAAGGTAATAGTCTAAGAAATGAAGAAAATAAATTACTATGAAGAGAAAATAATCAGTACTATTTAATTACTTGGGTGTATTGAGGGTCCTGGGATTCGTTGGAATAATCACGAAGTTGACGTGTGGCTTCCAGGTAATTTTTGATGATTTCGATCTTTGCTTCAGAGCGATCTGTAATAATTATAGAGTTAAAGAAACGTTATAAAACTTTATCAAGAAGAACTTACTGGTTTGACGCATGTAGCTCAAGGTGTTCAAATCGATTGGGAAGTAACCAACCGTTGCTCCGTACTCAGGACACATGTTACTGATCGTGGCACGATCGGCAATACTGAGCTCTGCCACACCAGGACCATAGAACTCGACGAATTTTCCAACAACTCCCAATTGACGCAAGTGTTTCGTGATAGTCAATACCAAATCTGTTGAGGTCACGAGTGGTCCGAGTTTTCCGGTCAATTTATAACCGATGACTTCGGGCAACAGCATGGAAATTGATTGACCCAACATGACAGCTTCAGCCTCAATGCCTATGGTAAGAAGAATCAATTTGCAGGTGATCAAATGCTTTCAAAAGAAGAATCGAATTTACCTCCAACACCCCAACCCAAAACACCGAGACCATTGATCATTGTGGTGTGCGAATCAGTGCCCACAACACTGTCAGGATAGAGGATTTTGCTTCCATCCTGATCGTTCTCGAAGACAACACGAGCCAAGTACTCCAAATTCACCTGATGGACAATTCCAGATCCGGGTGGGACAATCAACATGTTATTGAAAGCTTTAGCACCCCACTATTTAAGATATTTATTATTTTATTATTTGGTTTATAGAAATAAAAATAATCTCCGTACCTTAAGGAAAGTGAATCGCTCCTTGTTGCGTTCAAATTCCAATTTCTCATTTTTGGATAGAGCGTCGGAGCTAAAAAATGCATTCAAATTAAGAAATGATAGAAATTGAGTGAACAAAAAGCATTTCTTACGTTCTGGCAAAGTCCACTTGAACAGAGTGATCGATGACCAAATCGGCGGGGCAGATGGGATTAATTTTTTCGGGGTTGCCGCCAAGGCCCTTAACGGCATCTCGCATAGCGGCAAAATCAACCACGGCGGGAACTCCAGTGAAATCCTATACAATGATAATTTATACACCTCTTTGTACCATGCAAATTTATGTGTTACGAACCTGGAGAATGACACGAGCCGGCTTGAACGAAACCTCCACATCATTCTGACCCTGTTTCAGTGCAGGTGTCCAGCCCAGAATACTTTGCACATCCTTCTCCAAAATATGGAAGTTATCGCAATTGCGAACGGCTGACTCCAAAAGCACGCGAATGGAATAAGGCAATTGATCTGTAGTAAAAAAAGTGTATAAGCTGAATCTTACAAACTTGTTTCTAATTGATAACGAAAACAAAAAAATGTGTGGCAGGGATAACAAGTTCATACACTTGTTGTTTGTTGTTGTATGTAAATAAACTGAGTCATATTAAGTTTTAAACTAGCTAAGAACATTACTTCGATATAGCAGCAAAGACTGTGTATTCGAGTATATAAACTTTCACCTCCATATATATTTTCGTATCGACTGAATGAATATTTGAATAATACGATATTCAAATTATGATCAGTTTGAAAATGTCCGGCACATAAAATTTGACTTCGAAATGACCTTTTGCGGTCTCAGCCAACAACAATATGCTATTTGGCTACCTTTTGTAAGCCTGGGACCAATTTGATAATTGAATCTCTCTCTTATCTACGTTGTAGAAAACTACTACAACACTTGGATTTGTGCAGACCGATAACAAATGCAGATAATGACTAGTGAGCCGACTCACGTTCAAATAGCGACAGACGTCGCGACTTTTCACCTCCAGATCGAGGCTTGGGAACTTTCGCTTTTGAATAAATTGATTTGATTAGAGCAGCAAGTTTTCCCTCAATTGCCGCCTCGCATTGAATTTAGCTTCTACAGTACGAATACATAAATAATTATGTATTTTATTTTGCATGAACTCCGACGTCGTCGTCGTCAAGTGTGTGGTGTGATTTTTGCGAAGGAATTATGCTTTATGTATGGTGATAAGGGGCTCCAAGAGACTTGAATTCAATAGAAAGATCACATGATATTCAACATTGCATCCATCCTTAGTGGAGTGGGGCACAGGGGGATCTTTCCACAGATTCCACCGAGTCATGGTGAGGATTCATAAATTTAAATAAACCATGGATTTACCGTATTTCGAATCAATCGAGGCCAAATCAAAGTATTTGTATTCGACTCCGTTCGCCGAGAATGATTTCTGGAATTGTGCAAATGGATTGGTACCTGTTGAAAGAGAAGCAAATATTACATGTTATGTCATTCATGGATATCTTGCTGAATACAAGTACACTATATAGTAAATGAAATGTATTAATTATTTTATTTACCGGCCATGTTCGCAACTCTTCACACTTTATCGCTGATGAACTTTCTTTCCAATTAGAAAAAATGCGCCGTCGGTCTGCTCGTTCACAAACACGTCAACACGAATCGGACGATTGACTTGGACTAGAGATGAGACCAATGGCAGTGGAATATTGCAGTGCAGTGGAATTTGTTCCTTTTTGCTGACCGGTTTCCTCCTCCTCTTTTCTGGAGGTTGACCGCACTGACCGAGTGTAAAATTGAACATTCTAACGATTCTTTATGACACTATTGAACTAAAGACTAATAGACAATATGCTAACAAGTTTTCTTGAACTAAATAAATAACGAAACAAACACTAAAAACAAAGTAAATATGTACTTTTTTAGAGTAAACATTTGAATTTTGCGAAAAATAAAATCTGCAACCCTGGCACTTTCAAATATTCTGCGTTACCACATATTTTATTGCTCTAAAATAAATAATTTATTGCTTATGCAGCTATATTTTAATGAATTAATGAATTGCAAGATATTTTTTATAATCACTGTAAAACCTTTGTAAGCTAAAAATGAAACTGTATCATAATAAAAGAAGGCAAAATTTTCACTATTGTGCAACAAGTGGCATCGCTTAATAATGTGAACAGCTGATTTTGACGTACACTAAATAATAATCGTTTCACTTCAAGAATTTGTAAACATTTTACAAGACACGTAAAAAATTTCCGAATTTTCAGAATTTTCTATTGCAAAAATGACAAAAGAAGTGAAATCCGTGAATGCGGACTCGAAGCCGTCTGGCGAGAATCGGGTGAAGGAGAAACCTTCACGGGATTTCGCACATAAAAAGGAAAAAGTGAAACCGCTGACGAAGGTGATTTCGATTTTTACACTTTCGTGTTACTACATAAAATTCAACACATTATATCCTTTAACTAGATTATAATACGGCACCTGCCACCTACAATGACTGAAGAGGAGTTCCTCAAACAGATCGATCCACTGCCGGAGCACGATTTCTATTACTATGCGGCACCCGACTGGTCGCTGGGCTACGAAGCCACATGCCGGGCGTACTTAAATCTGAAGAACTACGAGGATGTGTTCCTGTTTCGCGATCGTTTCGACGGCTACGTATTTGTGGACTCCAAAGGAGCCGAATATCCGGCCATAGTGGAGTTTGCTCCCTTCCAAGGGTTGATCAAAAATAAATCGCGAAAGACAGATGCCTAAGGTGAATACGATCGAATCCGAGCAACATTATCAGAATTTCCTGGCGAAACTAGAAGAGGACCGCGAGGCTGCTGCAAAGGGGGGAGAGACGAAATTGGAATTCTCGTTGGATCGGAAGAAAGATGAAAAAATTACATCCACGCCTTTGTTGCAGTACTTGGCCAATAAAAAGGCTAAGCGGCGCGAGGAATCGAAACGGAGGACTGATGAAAAACGACGTCAACGTGATGACGAGAAGGACCGACGACAACGGAATCAAATGCAAGTTACTAAGATCATGACGGGCGCAGATAGTGGAGCAAAAGATGCGGCCAAATTGGGTAGCATTCAAGAAAATGCCGGTGATAAGGGTGAGGAGAAAAAGAAGGCTCGTGCTCAAAGGCGTGCCGAACGCAATCAACGCCGTCGAGAAGAACACGAACAAAAGAAGCGAGAACGCGATCGTCCAGATAAGGAACAGAAGGAGAAAGTGGTTGGTGACGAGTCGAAAACGAAATCGGAGCATTCGGGAAAATTTGAGCCAAACAAATCTGTCAAGCTTGAGGCGGATAAGCCCAATGAAGCCAAAACAGAAGATGCCAACAGGAAGGAAGTGAAGAAATATAGCGAACGACGTGAGCGTGATCGCAACCGTAATCGTAAGGATAAGGAGCGGCCAAAAGATCCCATCGGTTCAGCGGAAGATAAAACGAATACTAAAGAAACTCCTACTGAAAGTGGGGAAGTCAGTGATGTTGTCAAGAATTTTATTCTCAGTGTTGCCACAGTGAAGGAGTTTGTGCCCCAGCACAAGCAAAAGGAAGCTGAGGAACAAGAGGCAAACAAGACCTCTGGAACACAAGATGGGAGAGATTCTGCGCTGGAAGTTAAGGAACAATTCGAGAAAATGTCAGTAAATTCGGCAGACAACACGAAGTCAGGGGATGCGTCTGAGCAAAAGCATGGCGATAACTCAAATATGGACGAGAGACAATTGCAAAAACAGCGATTGGCTGAGGAGAGACGCATTCGCAACAAGGTAAGTCGGAGTTTGTCTCTATTTAATTAGTTGTCAATGATATTCTTTAAATTTTCAGGACCGTCCCTCGATTGCCATCTACCAACCGAAAGCACGTCTACGACAATCTGAGGAAAGCGACTCAAACCCCGTGAAGGAAGCACGAAGCAATCCAAATTCTGATGGCGAAAACTTCAAGAAGGACGAGCAACGCATTAAAAAAGTTTCACGTTACTCCGAACGTCGGTCCGAGCGGCGTTCCAAGGAGAAACGCAAGGATGGCTCTGCCGGTGAAGATAATGCGAATGAATATAAATCGGAGTTGAGAAAGTCCAAATCGCGTGAAGATAACAATGAAATCGGCGAAAGAGAACAGTCAAAAGAACTTACACCCGAAACTAATTGATGAATAAACTTTGCTTAAATATTTTCAACTAAACTGTGTTTTCCATATCACGATGTCTTCTTATCGAAAGAGTCTGTTGCTGCATTAAAGGTCACTGAAACCATGACACATTCCCTCCGGGCATGCAAGTGCAACGTCTGCCACTTGCTCTTTTACAACTGACAAAGAGAGGGAAAGAAAATATTCTGTTTTATGCGATGCGCGCCCTCGCAAGAGCAATAAAAGAAACTGGTGGTTGTTGGAGCTGTTGCTGTTGAGCACCGACCGAATGATGCGTTGCAATAATGAATTATTCATGATACTTTTTATTGATGACAGAAGGTTTTCAGAAAAGAATGTTTGCTCTAGGATATTTTGCATGTGCCAAACCACGACATTGACAAACAAGTTAATGGATTTCTATCGAAAAAACGATTTTAAATATCCTTTTAATGATATGCCATCCGTGCACATGAGCATGAATGAGTTCTTAAATACGCTATTCAATACGCCAGATCAAAGTTCAATGTTGAATTAAGTCCTTTTGTTTATGTTGTTGGAGGTGTTTGGTCCGATTTGAAGTCGCTGTCTGGACATTTCTGGTAACTGAGTGACGACGTTTTTGTTGTTTTCTCGAAATCCTTCAGCAAATTTTCTACTCATCGTGAATCGTCTGAGAATATTCTTCACTTTATTACTATGCAAATAATTTTCGAAATTCTCTTGCTTTTCAAACGCAAATATTTTGCTTGCATTTGCAGCAACAAACTTTTCTATCTCCCGCTCCTCTTTCCCCCCCTCTTGACCCATCATGCAAACACACAAATACATATATCACAGACCTACAAGAAGAAGAAGGGACAACGCAACAAACTCGTGAAGCTCACATGTACACACCAACTAATACTACTCATACACATACACCCACTACGCACACCACTATCGCACACACTTCATTATTATTCGCAGCAACTTTTCATACTTCAAACGATGCGAGCAGATGTTTTAACACGAACTTTGCATTTACAAAACTTCGTCCACTTCTTCTTCTTCTTCTTCGACATCATCTTCTGGTGCTAGCCTTTGCACTCTTAGCCAAATGGTGAGGGGGTGGGAGGGGTATATATGCATGAGTGTTCCTTAGTCGGCGGACAGTTTGGTTGACATCTCTTTATCCAGTCACGGAATCTCAACACTCGTCGCCTCCACGTCGTCATCCAAAGGAGTCCACGAAGAAGGCAAAAAAAAATCTGTTAACATTTTTATGAACTCCCCGAGGAACCCTTGTGGAATTTCAATAAAATCTTGTGATTTTCATCAGAGTTCCATGGGGCTTGCAAGCTCTTTGAAAAGTTCCCGTTCACATTACATTTCTCGCACTAGAGTGGAGGGAATAGAATTCAAAGTAGTCGAAAAAAAGTTATGGAACCTTCCATCCTTCACCTCATACTTATTTCTACGGTCGAGGGAATTCCCACGAAAATCTCAAAACAACACATTAAGACCTCGTTTTGTCTCACAGACAGGGACGAGACAAATGCTAATCACAGACATTTACCATAAGTCTTACTCGGAGACTTTTCAGCCTCTTTGTTTGTTTCTGATTGTTTTGCTTTCTTCGTTTATCGTCGACGGCCAGGACGAAAGCCATTTGCATGCGAAAGAGAGAGAAAAAGCAGAAAAATTTATGACAAAAGCCGTTTATCACTCGGTCTTGGACTTGGCAATCGACACGGAGGGTGCGTGACGAAGACCTTGATTCAAAATCATCGGAGTGAAGAATTCGCCCGCTCGAAGGAGAGAGAGGAAAATGCTCAACGGAAGGCGAGAAGCGGAACGGAAACGGAAGAGCGGTGGCCGGACAAGCGGAAGCAATGTGTCTATGTGTGTGTGTGTGTTTAAAGTGAGGGGGGAAGTCGTTCAGTGTGGGCGTGTTTGTAAATGTTCCGAATCTGTTGGGTGGAGGATGTTAAACTGTGGGCGTTCCTGCCATGAGCTGGAGGCCTGGCCTGACCTGGCCTCCAGGTGTTTGTCCAAAGTTGTTGCTGCAATGAGAAAACATAGTTTTCTTCTTCTTTCTAGTGGCAGGATGGCAATGGAAATGAAATCGTAATAAAATGAAATCTTCTACACTTTTAGTTGTAAACATTTATTATTATTTTACATTCAAATTCAGAAGTTCATGTTTTACATTTATAAACATTGTTGCTGTTCCTTAGAAATACACAATTACATTCATTTAAACTTTGGTTTGCTCGTCCCTTGGTTCTGGTTCTCTACTCGTCTAATCCTTTATTTTCTCTTCTATCTGTCGTTTCGTACATGGAATTTTAATCTACATTTATGTTATCATTTCATACATTTATGTTGTCATGATAAATTTAATAAATAAACTTTTTAAAATCAAACAAAACTTTATGTAAAAACAAAAAACACATTTCCAGTCAATGAGAAGTCATTCATTCATTACATCCATTCATTCATTCGTTATTTTTCCCGTTCATGCGGTTGTCAGTTGATTAATTAGTTATTTGTTCCTTTGTTTATTTTCCCTTCAATAATTTCAGCTGTTGTTCATCAAAGTTGACCTTTGTTAGAACTCCGCCTTCGTCCTTCTTGGCTCAAAGATGGCAGGCGGAAATGTTTCTCATCTTTTTCTTCTTGTTTTCCTTGTCGTTCCTTATAGTTCCTTGTTCTTCCTTGTATTTTGTGTTTGCTTGTCTTCCTTCTTGGTCATCGATGGCAAATGTCGAAGATCAAGGATCAGCGGTCGCGGCTGCTTCCAGTCGTCCATAAATATTGAATCTACACCGAGTTCTCCTCGAGTCCCTGATGCAGGAGTGGATCGAAAGAAAATAAAGAAGTGAGTGAGAGAGAGAGTAAGTGAGTGAGAGAGAGAAAGAAGTGAGTTCAATGAACCCCTTTGAAGAAACGTGATGGAAAAAGTGATTAATTCCATTGCTGTTGGAACTAATTAACTTTTTCCCATGAAACACGAAATTAATAAATATAACATCGATTAATATTTGCCCAACGGTTAATAAACGTTATTTAAGCAATAGACAGATAAGAGATGTCAATAAAGTCTTCTTCAGTTATCTCAAATTAGACATAATCCCATATTTTTTGTATTTTTTTATGGTTTTAATACATTGAATGCGTCCTTGTTAAAGCATCGATTATGTTTTGAAGAAGAATTTTCGATCTCACGTTATTTGGCTTAAACCTTGAATATGATATAAAATTACGTTATCATTACCATGATTCAAGTACCTTATTTTAAGGATCAGAGCAAATAAAGGAAGTTTGTTGTTTTTAAGCAATCGATTAACCAATTGATTGCTCTTTAAACGTTCGGATTAAATTTTCCACGATGAAACCCACGACCTGTTGAGTGTTGTTTTGATCCCTCGTGTGACATCCCACACAGACACACACCAACATAAACCGACACACACACACCAACATGAACCCACACACACACAGACCAACATAAACCCACACAAGCACACTCACGTACACACCTTCATTAAAGGACTTATCGCTCGTGGCATTGCGGTCAGCGCCGTCGTCGTTGGCAGAATGTGGAGGGCGCCGTTTGAGCCGCGTTGCAGGGTCATCGGTGGGTTTTGGCCAATAAGTGTTGTTGTTGTTGCCGATGAAACACACGACTCGCGCTTCCCCTTGCCATAATACGCCGTCAGAGGACTATAAAGGGAAGAACACAAACACACAAACAAACATGTTAATATGCTGTAATATGAAATTAAAATATCCTATTAATGCTCAACATTTTTCACAACAATTCATAACATGTCAACAATTAATATGATTTCAATAATTAATAACATTATAATAATTAATAACTCTTCAATTATTAATAATTTTGCAATATTGAATAACTTTTTAATATTGAATAACTTTTCAATTATTAATAATTTTTCAATATTAAATAACTTTACAATTATTAAAAATTGTTCAAAAATTAATCACTTTTCAATAATGAATAACTCTTTAATAATAAATAACACTTTAATAATAAATAACTTTTCAATAATGAATAAAATGCCGATAATTTTAAAATATTAACAGCTATCAATATGTTAATGTGTATATAAAAGCCCTTTAATATTATAATTCCGCTGAATTCTCTGAACTATTTCCAGAGGACGATGGGAGGTCGTCGATGTTTTCACTTTGTGGTTCGGTTCGGCCAGAGTTTTAATTTTAAATACGGAGACAAAAGTGCGTTGTATGGAATTCGCAAAAAGGATATTACAAAGAAATAACAACAACAACAACCATACTGCTTACCGCGTTCCCTCGGCCCTCGGTGATCCGTCCTTTTTCGTTGTGTATCTGCAAAAACACGAGATAAATACGTTAGTAGAAATCAGGAGAAATTCCATAAAAATTATTTAAAAGCTCTGATATGATATTGAAATTTCTTCGGACAATTATAAATAAAATATTGCATTGAAAATGTTTTATTCTACAGAAGAAAACATTTCTTCAATATGAATTTCTTCATTTTTGTACATAGATCATAATTTATTCAATATCTTTGTGAAGCTTTTGTTGTGTTTTCATCGACTCTTGGGGAAGACGATGGCGACGACGATGACAAAACCTTCAACAAACACTTGGCCAAAATGCATTGCAAATGGATTCTCCTCGTCCTTTATCCCGATTTACGCCCACCATCGTTGAGGTCCTTGAGCTTGCAATAGAAACATTTCTGTTGCGCTCTGAAAATCCCTTCAAAGGCTCACAGGATATTCTGAAAATATAGCTGGTGTTTTGCACTATGGAACGAGGATTTACGAAAAACATGGACACATATATGCGAACATCACGTTTTATCGAGGACAAAGAGATAATCAAAGAGAGAGAGAGGGAGGGAGAGGGGAGGGGGAGGGAGGGAGAGAGGGAGAGAGAGAGAGAGAGAGAGAATGACATGATCTCGCACAGTAGGAGTTGAGAACGCGGGTGGTGCACGAGGATTTTTGAAATCTCTTTCCCATAAACTCGCAAATGGTCTTTGAATTTCACAGATTCGCAATAGAAATACTGAAAAAACATCGCTTGTTATTTTTACAGATTCTTCATTTGATTCTGTTCTCATATTTCGATCATAACTTCTTAGTTGAATACAGTTTAAATCCTACTGAATAAATAAAACAGATATGGAAGTATTTTCGAAATTTAGAAGGTTAAAAAATCTTGATTACTGATGTGAGGAAAATATCTTATTAGCTACGCCTCGCTCAAACCGTTAAAATACATATAATAATTGCAACCAATTTCCTTTATGCACGCATGGCTTTTAAATGCTCGATTCTGGTGAAAAGCTTTTACAAATTTCTTCCATGTTATGTCTGAATTTTTCAGTAAAATTGTCTCGAGTACTTCGGCCTCCCATGGGAGTTGTTTCCAGCAGCCTCAGGACTTCATTCATGTCGAGGACTTGCTCGCATTTAAATTGTTCCTTGTGGTTTCTCTTATCAATTCAATTACTTTCGTGTGTAAATCATACATATGTATGTATATGTGTGTGTGAATATCTTGTTTATCTGTAAATACATATATTCTGACTTTGCTTTAATGGAGTGTCTCTTTGGAGTTTTTTTTTGATTGTTGTTGATGTTGTTTCGTCGGAGCTCTTGTCAGAAGTAACTTTAATTAAAAATTAATCTGTTTCTCGTGTTTTTCGAGATATTCTTTTTATTGGATTCCCGAATCGTCTGTGGAGTGGGATGGGAATATATTTGGAAAATTCAATATCTCACTTCGGGATCATGAAGAGAAAGATAAATCCCATTTATGAAATATTCATTAAAAGTTCTCGCGAGTGGGCGGCGGAAGCCGAAGGGGCGGAGAAGTTGAATTTGTCAACAAGCGCGATTGCAAAAAAAGCTTCATCTTCCACTTGAAAGGTCCGGTGAAGATGGTGAAGACCAGGAATTGAGATTTCAATTATGTCGTATCCATCAATTTGTCTCGTCCACCAGAGCATGAAACTTCTCTCTTTTGATTGAGGTATTTTGGGATTTTTTCGGGTGGATATTAATTTCCGGCTGGAGCTGTTCGAGGAACAGGTGAACCTCAGGATGGCAATAAATCGACCCTCGCAGGCTTATTATATTCTATATTTGTTTGGTATTGTGTTATAAGAAAAAACTTGCCGTTGAGCGTTTTTCTTGAATTTACAAAACAATATAAGAAATTCAATTTCATTGTGCTTTTCTCGTTTTGTCATCGAGGGCTCGTCAAGTCTTTTCGAGAGGCTTCGCCATCGGATTCTTCTCACCCGGATGATGGCGATGATGAATCATTTGTATTTGAATTAGGGAGCGGATTTTCAGACAAAATGAAAATCATTTTCGTCATCGTTTGTGGCCCACCCCAGCCCTTATCATCTCCTCATATCCAACCAGCCGTAGACACCTCGATAATCATTATCGTCAACCACATCATCGTCAACCACATCATCGTCATCCACATCATCCTCATCCTCATGATGACCACAATCGTTTCCATCATCGACATAACTATTGTTTTGCTTTTGTCTTCGTTGTCGTCGCTCCGCTTGCTCGGGTGACAATTAAAGTTTATGGTTCCATGCATGAGTTCACTCCAAAGGCGTAGACAACGCAAACACATATAGAGTTATTTACACACACACATATACATCTACCGCTATAGACATCTCTACCACTATAGACATAAACCAAATCGCACACATACACTAAATCATTAATACAAATAACATACATTGTGTTGTATAGAACGAGGACTAGAACTAGTCAGGCGGTGGACAGATAGAATGACATACGGGAAGAAAGACAAATAGGCAGACAGACATACAGATAGACAGACAGACAGACAGACAGACATAAAGGCAGACAGACGTTAGAGTTAGCACACACACAGTTAAATTGCCAGCACATCATTATAATAAGTGGTCAAGTTTGTGGTCAGGATTATGTTTGCCATGAGTTAACAACAACTCCAACACACACACACTCAGCATGGCATTCATGCCGAAAATCTCTAACACACACATAACCACAGAGAGTGAAAGGTAGACAAGGAAGAGAAAGTAAGCTGTTAACACACAATCAGGCCAAAGTCAAGCTGAGCACAAAAAAAAATGTTTTTTGAAAAATTCACAAACTGATTTCAACTTTGTTCTTGTTGTTGTTGGTGTTGGGGGGGGGTCACTTGCATATGTATGTGTGAGTATTTTAGTGCTTGTTTGTTTGTTTTTGTCTCGATTTATTAGGCATCTGTGCTGTGGAGACTGCGAAAATTTCGTTAGTTCCTGAATTTAAGCATTCATCATTCATTCATCCATTCACTTATTCATTCATTCATCCATTCCATGGGTTTGTTTACATTTGGTGCCCATTGATTTGGGCTTCAGTTAGGAAATATTTTGCAAAATTACAATAACAACAATGCTAATTGCATTACCAAAAATCCATTTGTAACATTTTGTGAATTCTTTCTGAACCCGAATCCAATCACAAAATGTTCGACTATTCAGGATCAGGGCTGCAACAGGTAAGTCAAGAAAAAGTGAAGTGAAATTCAAATCAAAATGAAGTGAAATTGAACAAAGTGGAGTGAAATTAAACAAAGTTAAGTGAAATTCAAAAAAGTGAAATGAAATTGAAGAGAGTAAAATTGAACAAAGTGGAGTCAAATAGAACAAAGCGAAATTGGAAAAAATGATGTGAAATTGATCAAAGTGAAGTGAAATTGAACAGAATGTAGAGATTTTCTACAGAAGAAACTGAAGTCACCAACTAATAGGAAATTTTACAGGAAAGTTCATTATATTTAGAAAGCGAAAAGAGCGGTATTTTAAAATCAAGTGTAGGACTCCAATTGAGTTCATTTCGACATCCCTGATATCGATGCAACGATTCTGACTCTGCCTGAATCTGAGTAGTAGAAAGAGTTAGAAGCTTGGAGCTGTTGTCGTTTCGATATTTTTCGCACTATTCTATCAGACCTCGAACCGAGATATTTACGACAAAAATTGAGTTCTTCGTACCAGATCCCGACACCCCTTGCATTGGTTTTGAATAAATCTCGAGTATGAAAATTTGGGACTAGTGCCAAAAATGAAATAATTACAATAAAGGGACGATGAGCAACAGGGAACGATGGCGAGTGGCGATAAATTGTTGGTTACGGAATTTTATAAATACTCACACATGCATGATAATTTCCATACTAATAAAATGAACACACACAAAGTCACATACACAAAGTCACATACACACAAAGTCACACACACACACATCGAGGACAAGTCTGACTCACCGTCGACTTTGGGTCAGCTGAATGTTGCGCTCGTCCTGCCAACGCGAGAGATGGTGGCGCAGGGCCGACCGGACTTCGGAATTCAGGAAGCAGTAAAAGAGCGAGACGGCAAAACCCTGAGGGAAAGAGAGAGAGGGGAATATTGAATTATTGACCAATATTTTGTCATCGATATTTTATGTGAATTCCGAATATATTTTTTACGAAATCAGCCTTGTTTTTAATGTATTACAATTTGTTTTCACAAGGATATTTCTGGTATTTCGGGAAATATTTATAATGGTGATGGTGTTGTTGTCATTGATGTTATTGTTGTTGTTGTTGTTATTGTAAGTGACCACTGTACCTGGGTGCTGAGCAAAACGGCCCGAACCACGGCGAACATGTGACTCATGACCCCATCCTCGTTGGGTCCCGCCAGGACCACAAGATATGTAATTCCGAACAGCGGGATCAGGACCAACAGCGCCTTCGCCGCCTTTCGGTATTGACGCGTCTCAACGGTGTTGGCCGAGCGCAGCTTCGTGATGAGCACCTGACAAGAGAGAGAGAGAGACATCGAGAGATAAGACAACGAGAGATAGATATAAAACAAAGACAATGAAATATTTTGTGAGCGAGAGATGAAGGAAAATGAAGCGAAGTGATGGAGTGATCATGAAAGAAACAAATTGAGTGAGGTGCACGGTAAACAGAATGAGAGAGAGAGAGATACAAAGTATGAGTGAAAGAGACAGAACGATAAGGGGCGGTGGGAAGACTGCAAGAATGAAACAAAAAGGAATGATACAAAAGGAATGATACAAAAAGGAATGAAACAAAAAGCAAATGGTGCAACAAGGAATGATGAATTATTTAATGAGCGCCGAGACGAAATGAAATCCTCGAAATTTCGTTTATTTATTTTCACGAGAAATTTCCCAAATTACAATCCAATCCAAGGCAGCACAGAGGGTACGAGAGAAGAGAGAGGAAGGAGAGAAGAAGTTGAGAGAAGAGAGGAAGATGAGAGAAGAAGACAAGGCGAAGACGAGGATCTGCCGAAGAAGACGAAGAAGAATTCTTGTTGCTTCTGCTGATTGCTGCAATTTCAACGATATTGAAGTTGTTTGTTGACGTTGCTGAAGTTGTTGTCGTCGCCGTCATCGTTGTTGTCGTCACATGGGAACCCTGGCCGAATAAGAGGCGTATGATGAACATTGTTTCCTTTTTTCCAATTATCCTTTTCCCTCTCGTGGGGAGCGCCCCATCTCACTTTGGCATACTCTCCCTTTCACTCTTCCTCCCTGACGAGTTGATGCCGAACAAAAAAAAAAAAAAAAAATCCCATTGTTAGTATGTGTGAGTACGAATGTTTCGGTGTATGTCGATGTCGATGTGTGAGAATACAACTCGGAGTGTCTGAATGTGAGTTTGAGAGTGAGTGTGAGAGTGAATGTGTGTGTGTCTGTGTGAATATATTACTCCATGCCAACAGTCCTTAAGCCCCGGTGCTGAATATTTCAAATTCAGGACAATTTTGCAACGTTTTCGATTCTACTGTTATTGAAATTTTCCAAAAAAAGACAATAAAAAAATGGATGTGTGTATAGAAAATTGGAAAAAAATTCTTTCCAAAATTGACTTTCATAAATAAACGTAATCCTCAAAAAAAAAACTTAAAAAAATAGTTCAAAAAAGATCCGTAAAATACCTTAAAAGTTTACCGTGAAAAGGGATTTCAAAAGGACTTTTGAAAACTGTTTTCTAAAAAACATGAATTAAAAAAAAATAGCAAAAAAATTTCCCTATAAAACGACCTTTGAAAGGGCCCTTTTCTCCAAAAAAGAACATTTCATGTGTAAAAGTCTTCATTTTCCACAACAGGGACTGGAAAATTTCTCGAGAAACTTTCCACCAAATAAACGCAGACAAGAACTCTCTCATCCGAACAACACATGTTGGCCTGATTAAGGTGATTAATTATTTAAACATTTGCCCTGAGATTGGACGGAAATTGAATCGAGTTTCTGTCTCTTTTTGCATCGTCGCCCCCTCTCTTTTCCACATCGAAAACATTGGGTGGATCTGTTGTATTGTTGTTGTTTATAAAATTGATGTTTCTAAATTCGTTGTTGTTGTTGTTATTGTTGTTGATGTTATTCTTATTGTTGTTATTATTTTGTTATTGTTGTTGTTATTATTGTTGTTGTTATTATTGTTGTTGTTGTTTGAGTGTCCCTTGCAGAATCCTCCCAAATGACAGTTAAATTGTTTGAGTTTGTTATTTTTGCTGATGTTATTGCCAATTATTGTTGTTGGTATTTTTGTTGCCGATATTATTGTTGTTGGTCTTATTATTATTGTTGTTGTTGAGGTTCCTGACGTTGTTTAACAGAGAAATCGCATGTACAATTAGCCTCAGCCGCAAAACAATCCCTCAACAGCAGCCGGAAAACCTGTCAATGTGTTTTGGGAAATTTCCCATTTGAACAACGATTCTTCTCGTTGTTTTTGCTTTATTTAGTTCCCATTTTGATCCCGAATTTACTACTTTTTTCGCTCCATTTTCACTTCCTTTTCATTCCTCTGTCACTCCCTTTTCGCTCTCCTTTTTAGCAGAACCCTCGTTATTTATGACCGAAGGAAAATCGCCAAACCGCCGACCAGTGAAATCGACACTAAAAGATTCCGTGGCCAACAAGTGGGGATGGTCAAAAAGAGACAGATGTATGGACGGGCGATGATCGAGAGAGAGAGAGAGATGAGTCCATCTCGTCAGCTGACCATGGAGACGGATGGCTGCACGTCAGTGACATCGACTCCAAGTTCCACACTTTTTACGCCTCCTTTCGTTGCTTCTCCTTCCCCCTCTTCATCCACCGCCCACTCTGATTCGTCGTCATCTTTCTGTCCACAATAGTCCGTATTTATTGCCTCGATTAACCTTGAAAGAGCCGACGACGGTACGTGCGTTGTTCGTCCTTCGTCCTTGGCGAATGTGGAAAGAAAGATCCTTCCTCACGCACATTTGCCGCCACGCAGTTTCGCCACGACATTCGTCTCGGATTCGGATTCGTCCTCGGGACCCCAACGTTCAAGGACATTTATTTATGTATCATTACATCTCGAATTACAATCATTTTTATTTTAGTTTTCAAAGGCGCGAATCTAAATCATCGCGTGTTTTGGGCTTCGGTTTCTGTTCAGAAGACAGTTTATTTCTTTTGTAAAAATTTCCTTGGAACTTCAATCATTCGAATGTCCTTTGTTGATGGTTTTAATCAGGGTCCTGGACTTCGGGGAAGTTCTTTGAACCCATCCCATTTTCATCACGAAAATCTCCACAGATCACGCTTCTTTTCTTCCCATTCCACCCGATCTAAGCTTTACCTTTTCGTGGTAATTTCCATATTATCTTTCTGTAAGCGAAATATCTACTTAGATACCAATAACAACGACCTGATAATAAACTACTGCCAATAACAACAATTGACAATAACAACAACTGACCACACCAATAGCCTGATTCAATAAGTTGTCATATCAAATATCCTTCCGTTAATGGACATCAGGCATATCAGACAACGGAAACCGAACGGAAGAATAAATGGGAGAGCAAAAGAAGTCCACGAGCGAGAAATGTAAACAATAACAGGTATAAAAATAAATATCAAAATAGAATAAGCAACCAATAATAAAACAATGCCAGAAATTGAATCAGAAACAGATACGAAAGCAAATACAGACAGCGAGGGAGAACGAGAGATTAGTGAGTGGAGTGAGAGATAGAAGAAGAGGTAGAACGAGTGATAGAAAAGGGGATAGAAAGATGGATAGAAAGAGGGGTAAAAATAGGGATAGAAAGAGAGATAGAAAGAGGAGTAGACAGAGAGAGGAGGCGGAAGACAAACAAGGGTGAATAAATAACTGTTTCAATGGCACACTTACCCACATAATCCTCAGGAGGAATATTAAATTTATAATCAGGACGACGCACACGGGACCCTGGAAGATCCAGTCAACAGGTGTCTCCTGCATCCACGGGCAGCCGATGTCGAACTAGGCGCCAAGAAAGAGACACAAGACGAAAGTCAGAAGGGACACGAGAGACGGAAGAAATAGAAAAGCAAGACAAACAGAACATCGACTCATGCATGCACAAAAAAACGATTTTGTTTATTTTTCTTTTTCTACTCGGTATGTTGAGGGAATTTTACCAACCTGCTCGATGTAGTCCTTGGACAACGTCAAACCCTTGGCAATTGTCCAAATGACCACACAAATCGCCGGCCCGCCTGTGGAAATACAAGGAGGATAAATAAAGGATCTCACACAAACACACATACATATACATATGTATGTATATTGTTCCCGAGGCTCAGAGTGGATGGGGTTCGGGGGTTCCCTGGCCCGAGGCTCGGTCGGATGGTTGCTCAAGTGTGCGAAACTCACATGCACACATAGTGAGAGAGAGTAGGGGGAAATAGAGAGAGAGAGAGAGAGAGGGGAGAGAGAGAGAGAGAGGGAGAGAGGAGGAGGGGATAGAATGGGAGATAGACCCATGTGCTCTCTCTGGGAATAAAGTGGAAACAAGTTGAAAGGATACCTTTCATCTGACAAGGGATTCCATCGCAAGTGACAGAGCCAGAGATTTGCGTAACTGATGCGGATTCTTTCTCACTTATTCTCCCACTTTTTCTAGCTGCCATCTCCATCACACTCTTCCTCACTCACACTCTCTCAGCCTGGGTAATTATTATAATTAGTAGGAAAAGTAGGGAAGCCTCAGGATAGATTTAAATGTGATGGTTTAAGAGAGAATTAAAGAGATATACGATAAAGTATTCATGAGGATAAAGTATTTTTAAGGATATATCAATGAAATTCAATGACCATGTTAACTCTATATAGTGATTTATCAATTTGGAAATATATCTCTTGATAATTAAATTTATTGAAAAACTCGGAGCCATGTCTGAGTCCTCAAGAGCCTCGTGTTATTATAGATGTTTTTGGGACTATATATAGAATCATGGAATCAATCTCTTCTCCCTCCCAATACTAATTTCTTACCCCAACCGATGAGGGCGTAGATGGTGAACCTGATGTTGTCGCCGGAGAACGTCTTCACCACCAGCATGTAGAGATAGAGACCTGCGAATATAAATGAGAACAAGAAGGAAATCGGATAATCATCTGACATAAGTTTGGCACACTTCTCCCTCTCGCTGTCTCTTTTCACTCGACTGTTATGTTCATCCGTCCATCTGTCGGTCAATCTGTTCGTCCGATATATAATTATTGTGATTGTGAATCAACTGGCAGATATGTGGACATTATGTTTGACTGCCCAACCGACAGACAGATGGAGATTGGATCACAAATACATTCAAATAGAACGTTGTAATACAATGCCATAAACAGTAACGTTGACAATAACAATAACTAATGTGAGTAGTTGCCATAGTGAGAGAGAGAGAGAGGGAGCAAGGAAGAGAGGGACATGTGTATATAGTGTGGTCGCACTCACCCTCGACCAGCATCCAGAAGAAATTTGTCAGCGTGAAGAAATGGAAAAGCGTCACCAGGACGATGCAGAATCCGAGCCCGGTTCGTATATAAATCTAGTGTTGTTGTGTTATCATCATCGTCATCGTCATCATCATGTGTTTAGTATCAACGTCATTATTAATGTTGCGGAATTAGCATCATAATCATTATTGTGTTTTTTGTCATCATTGGTGTTGGTTTTGTTTCATCGTCGTTGTTGTTTTCGTACCAGCATCATTGTAGTTGTTGTTTTTGTGCCATCGTAATTACAGTTATTGTTGTTATTTTTGTTTTTGTTGCATAGTGAAACCAAAGAAAAAAGAAGTAGAAAAAGAAAAGAAAAATTGTCATGATATTTGTAACTGTTAATATTTATAAGCAAGCGCGATGGCAAGAACAAATAACAATAAATGAAAAATAATAATAAGATAATCGTAGTAATTTCATCATATCACTGAGGCGTATGTTAAGATTTCTCTCTCTCTCTCTAGGATATTCTGGGACCTTCAGAAAGGACCTCAAGTTGAGTCAAAGGACATCATGGCACGAGCTGATGAACTCCTCCTGTTCATTGTCAGCGTCTTCGGCTGCGTCCTCACAAGGACCCTCGAAGTATTTTCGTGAAGTGTCCTCGAGCAACCTGCCAAGCGAATGGAGAGCTAATTTCATGTCGACAATAGATGGGTTCTTCGTATTTTTGTTTCCATAGTTCCCACAGAGGATGCCTCTGAAGTTTCCACTCGACCTCTTCTGGTAGCACTTGAACCACGATCCTGGGGGTGGATGGCGATGATATTTAAATGAGCGTCGCTTAAGATTGGATGTCAACACGATTATTCCTTTCACATTCCATCGGCCGTCGTGTCCTTCTGACCGTGAATGTCCCATGAATATATCCTCGCTGCCTCAAGTGTTTGCGCTTCATGCGCTTCCACATGGCGAAAGCTCACTTTATTAGCTTTCGCATTAAAAGTGATTCGAGTCTGTCCTGTGCGGGAGGGAGAAACGATGACAGGGAGAGGGAGAGACCTACCTGCACGGACAACGTCAGGATCCAGAAGAGGGCCGACATGATGTATGTGAAGAATAAATTCGCATGAATTGAATTTCGCAGGCAGCGCAATTCTCTGGTTGTTTGTTGTTGTTGTTAGTGATGGTGGTTTTGTCGTTGTTGTTTTTTTTATGGTAATGTCGGTGTCGACAGCAAAATCAGGTGCAGCCGGCATTAGTCATGGAACGAAACAGAAAGAAAAACCGGAAGAGGGCGTGACGAGAAAGAGAAAAGAAGAAGAAAAAAGTGTTGAAAAGCAGCAACAACAAGGAACGAGGAATTCCCCAGAGATCCATTAAAAATCCTGCATGACAGTCGTAAAATTTAAGTACAAAAAATAGGAGTGTTTTTCACTCCCAAATCAAGGATGAATGGACACAAATAAAAAATGTGGTGAAAGGACCAAATAAAATGTGGTGAATTTTTTTTTAATAAAACGATTTAAAATCAAAAACTTTTCAAAACCAAAAACGTATCAAAACAAAACACGTTTCAAAACAAAAAAATTGAATTTTAAAACAAAAAACATTTCAAAACCAGAAACAAATTTCAAAATAATTACTTCCGTTTTATGTCCACGAATTCGATTTACCATTAAAAATGAAAAATTATTGCAATGATTAATTAACTTCCTGCCTGCCTGGATGTGGCCACCAAAGGCGAGGTCGGTTCTGTGGTAAACATGCATAATTTACTACTATTTTCCACGTGAATTATAGCTGCACTTCATCATAATTAGTAGGAATGAGGGGGCAGGAGGACGAGGGGCAACAGGAAGAGGGGCGGCAGGAAGAGGGCAACAGGACAAGAATCGTGAACGTGTCCTTTCGTCGTGGGTGGCAAATTCTTTCATTCTCATATATTAAGTGCAGACAATTTAATACAGAAGCGATAAACAAAGCCCGAGCTTGGATAGAAACTACAATAAGAACAATAGAAATTGCAAAAGAATACCAAACGAGAAAACAAACAATAAAAATAAAATAAAAAAAAAAGAAACACAAAAAAAATAACAAAAATACAAATTACAGAAAACACAAAAATAGCAAAAATAAAATTACAGAAAACACAAAAAATAACAAAAATTAGCACAAAAAAAACAATGCCAGGATGTGAAGAAAAACTGCAGCAATTGTCCTTCAAGTGAGTTACTTTCTTGGTATATGTGAGATATTGAGTGTGTGTGTGTGGGCAACTGTTTCTATGTGTGCGACGGTGTGAGTGTGTGTACGGTTTGTGTGTGGGTGTCGTGAATTATAATGCGTCGAAATGCCAGAGCAATTATCCTCACAGCGTTGCCGCCAGTCGGCGAGCTGTGGCAACGCCGACGAAGGTGTCACGTCCGACCTCAGCCGAGCGGAGTCGTCGCCAAAAACAACTACAACAACATGGCGATGGCAACAACAAAAATACCAAAAAAAGTCAAAAAATATCGCAAAATAAAATAAAAAAAAATCTTCGAAAACGGAGCAAAAAGCGAAGAAGGACGAAATTAATTTTTGGTAAAAAACCTTCAAAAAAAAGTCAAACTCAATGGAGGAAGGAGGAAAGTGGGCGGTGGGCGTGGCCAAATTGCTGCAAACTATAATGAGGAATTAAAACTTTGTGCTCAAGTGGACGAGTCATGATGCTGGCGGTGTGAATGTGTGTGTGTTGAGTTTGAGGCTCTTGAACAACAAACACACACAAACACTTGCTTACTGGACAATGGAGAGTAATTACAAGCTTAAAACTTCTCACAAGGACTAAAAAAAGAGAACAAAAACAACGAGAGGACGACGTCATCGACTTCGTGAACAAGGACGATGAAAACTTTTTAACAATGGGAGGAAAAGAGAGAGGGAAAGTGATAGAAAGAGAGGGAAAGCAAAGTAGGAGATGGATGGAAGGAGACAAAAAACTGATAGAAGTTTGGAAGAATCGCCGGCGATTGGGAGAGAGAGAGGGCGAAAAGCGAACTTACTTGAAATAGACGAAGACTATGATCGCCAACGTCAGCGAGACCAGACTAATTGTGTAGCCAATGTAATAGATGATGGTTGGCAACTCGATGATTGGCTCGAACTCCGGCACCGTCGACGGCGCCGGCAGGTGCATGCAGGCATCATAGTTTGTGTATTTCTCCCACGTTCCATTCAAATCGCAATACCGTGTCGCATTCTCTGTAAATTGAGAGAGAGAGAGGAAAGGAAAAACAGCGAAAAATAGTAGTTAATTTACATGCATCGAATGGGAACTTTCCACTACTACCACAAACATGTCCTGCATGAGAATGAGAAATGCGTACGAGTCTCTTTCTGTCTCCCTTCCTCTCTCGCTGTCTCCCTTCCACAGCCACAAACTCGCCCACGATATTGGTTCCTTTTTGCCGCCAGCTCTTCGTCCTTGTGTATTCATGTATGTATTTCGGTTCTTCATTCCATTCCTCCCGCCCTCGTTCGCTTTTTTATTCCTCCGTCTGTTCCTGACCACCCAATATCTCTCTCTCTATCTCTCTTTTCGCCTCCCTATTTTCTCTTTTTGCCTCACTATTTTCTATTTTTGTGTCCATATCTTCTCTTTTTGTCCTCCTTTTTGTCTCTTCTTCCTCCCTCCACGCCTCTGTCTGTCCCTCGTTATGTCCGCCTCGTCTTCGTTTGCTTGTGGAAGTGAGAATAATTAAAACAATTCATTCAGGATGCATTGCGTCAGACAAGGATTCGCACACTCCGAGGTCATCAACACTTGGTCTTGGAGAGGACTTCACAAGGAATTTCAAAATTATTTAAATTAATAATTTAAGCCCAAGGATCCTTGGCTGTTAAAAATTCTTAGTATGCGTGAAAAAATTATATCAAGATAATTAAGTATTTTTTTTACTTTTTTTTTCAATTTAAATTTTTTATCAATTATATTAAAATTTCACAAACAATAGTTAAACCTTAACCAAGAGAATTTTCTTTCTTTCGGGATTTCTCTTTCCTTTGGAGATTTCTCTTTCCATCGGTGAATTCTCTTTCCTTCGGGGAATCCTCATTATTTCCGGGAATTTTCTTTCTTTCGGCGAATTCTCTTCTCTTTCGCGATATTCTCATTACTATAGAGTCATAACGTAGAATGTATTGATGTCCTTGCTGAGCTTCCTGATATTATTAGTCCCTCTTTCCATCGTCGTTGGTACCCTTTGAATTCCCCCCTTTTCAATACCCCTGAAGCCTCCCAAAGATCCATAATTTCTTTGTACCCGGAAGCTATAATCATCTCTCTTTCATATTCGCCCTTGCCTCCTCTCACAATCGGTATCGTCTCCTCGTTATCCTTGCTGGACATATTTCCCTCCAAGCTGAGGAAAAAAAACTTTGTGACAAAAAAGTCAAGAGAGAAGGACGTAGATACAGTGGAAGAAGTAGAGAGAGAGGCAGGGAGATAGAGAGAGACAGGGAGATAGAGAGATACAGGGAAATAGAGAGTTTGATGGATATAGGAGAGTGAAAGAGAGAGAGACAGATAAAGAGTGAGAGACAGATAAGAGATAGACATGCTCGGTTTGATGGAAGAAGCGGATGGAGCGGTTGATGAGGTTGCGGTCGGTGGATGTGGTTGTGATGGAGAAAATGAGTCCACTGACTGACAGCCTGACAGATGGACAGACGGACGGATGGACAGACAGGGAGCAGCCGGCAAAGTGCGTGATGTGCGGTGAAACTCTGGCAACTCTGCTAAAAACTGCATTAAGAAATCAATTTAAAATCGTTGAAGCTGAAGAATGTTTAAAGTCGCATCCGGGTCTGGTGGAGGTAACGATGTGAGGGGTGGGAGGGGGATTTGGAGAGGAGAGAGAAAGGGAAGATACGTCTGGATTGGAGAGGATCGGGATCGGTTGGGCCAAGGTGTGGCCCAGACAGATTGGGCGAGGCAGCTGGTTGAAGGTAGATAAACGGAGTAAGAGAGAGAGAGTGCGAGTTAGAGAAAACGTGACTGGAAGTAGTTAGGTGAAGGTGTGGAAGTAGGAGAAATGCAGAGACGAAGCTACCGAAAAAGAGAGAGAGAAAGACAGAGAGAGAGAGAGAGAAATAGCGAAGGAGGGACAGAAAAGGAAGAAGGATTCGAACGTGGGTGAATAATGAGAAAAAAGGTAGTGAAAAACAGATAGCTTCCACAGTAAATTTCTACATTTTTTTTTTCGTTTTATCGTAGCTAATTTACTACCATCGTAGAAAAGTCTGAACCCCCGGTGGTCATAGGATAGAAAAAATACAAGAGATAGAGACAAAGAGATTGTTGGAAGGAAACCGAAAGGAATGGAGTGGACGAGTTGATGAATCAATTGAGCGATAAAGAGGGAATTGAGAGAAATTAAGCGTGAATAGAGAGAAATATAGAGAGAGATGTAGGGAGAGAATTATAGGGAAAGGCGAAACAGGTTGGAGGAAATATTGTGAAGTGCGGTTTCCGTTCTAATATATGAGAGATGCAGACCTTTATTCGACTCGATGGAATTTTTTTATTATAATCCATTTGTTATAATCTTTTCTAAAATCTACGCCCAAAGATTGTATTTATTCGGTAGGGAGATCAATTATTCAATAATCAATTATTCAAAAAAGCATCAATGTATCCCTGAAAACTATAAATAAATAGAATTTTACATCATAAAATTAATTAAGAATATTCTGTCGCTGACAAGAGAAATTGCGCAGAAACAAAGAAAATTCATCTAAAGACTAATATAAATAAATTTTATGAATTTAGAGCTTCGCCAGCGAGACAATGGATGCTACACACACACGCACATGTATATACAAGTAAGAATGAAAAATGCAGAACGAGGAAGCGGATGCTGGAGAAAAAAAAAACTATAAAACCTCAGATACACCGCCCATGCCACGCCCTCTCCACCCACCCCCACTCGCAGGAAATGGCGCAAAGCATTTTTCACTGTGTATGGAAATGCCAGAGAGGAAAATGGATGAGAGAAAAAAGGAGAGAGACAAGGAAGAGAGAGAGAGAGGCAAAGAAAGAGGGAGTGAGCGGAGGAAAACGAAGATAGAGGGCGACGATAGTGGGCAGAAGAAAAATGGTGCATGAACCGCTTCCTCGTAAGAAGATAGTAGCAATAGCTCGTCTATATGTATATTTCTATGCATTAACATACATACATATAAATAGTTTGCACATCGATCTTCCTTTGCCAAAGATTCTCTCGAATAAATAAAAAGAGAGGGAGGGGAAGAGAAAGAGAACTGAGATGATCGACGCAAGAGAGCGACGTCTGAAGGTCGCTGTTGGAACGCGTAGTCGAGAGAGACGAAGCGACAATCGTCGAGTGGAATGATTTAGACGATATTAATCAGTTTGAGCTGTCCTTCCAGGACCTTGTCAGACACGACGACCCCTTGTTCTTCTTTATTCGCCTACTACCCCTTAATTTTTTGCCACTAATCGATCGGAACAGATATTTCTCTGTCTTTCGGTGAGTCTCGAAGATCTGTCTGTGGCATGAAGTACAGCGTTCCAATGGATCTTCCACCACGTCCTTCTTGACGCCCCCCCTTTGACAAAGTGTATTTTTTCGCCGGTTCATCGTCTCCTTCTTAAGAACTCTTTCTGAAAACTGAAATGCACTCGAAGCCCTCGCCAAGTGAGAAAACATCATAAATAAAGTTGCTGCAGCTCCTTCTCTTCTCCACCCCTTCAACTCCTTCATTATTCGCGCACTATGGTCCCTTGTGTTCGGTTGCCACGACCACGTCTACATCGACGTCGGGAAGCATCGACATGTCCAATACAATACAACCGAGGAACAGGCGAGGCATCATTGAAGGGAGAAAGAGAGGTGTTGGTATTCGGGAAATTCCTTCAGCTTCTCGGAATTGTGTGAGTTGCATCCTCTTCTACAGCGGCGTCTATCTCTTTTCCTCTTCATTGTTCTCCTTCACACTTTGACGACCGCTTTCTCTTGTGCCAAACGTTCGTCACTTTCACTCTTCATCTCTTTCCTAGCATCGATCCTTCTTTCATTCAGTGCCCATTAGTCTCTTTCTCTCTTTCATATCGATATCTTTCGTCCATATCAATTTCATCCGCTCTAACACTTTCTCTGGAAGTTGAGGTTTGAGGAAATATGATTGCGAATATTCTGTGATGCTATGATGGAATTCTCCATACAACAGTTCGGACATTTCCGTTTCCGGGAATCGAAAATTCAAGGGAAAACAATCGATTCCGAGAGGGTCCAATTAAGGACAAAAGAGATAGATAGCACCGAAGACAGACAGGCAGAACAATTGAAATTTGTCTCTCTTTCTGCTCTTTTGCCAATCTGGCCAATATTCTCCATCCATATCATAATCATCATAAGAACTATTATAAATATCACTATAATAAACTACATCATCACCATCATCAAAGTAGTTTTTATTTGCCGATTCAAGATGCAGGAGCAAGAAGCAATAGTGTTGTAATTTTTGTTGTTGTTGTTCTTGTTCAACATATTAGTGTTTTGTTATTGTTGTTGTCTGCTAGAGATAAGTAAATTCAACTAGTGTTCGCTAGTGGTCTCTATAGAGATATTTGAAAATTTCGATTCACTACTAGGGTGAAAGGTTATCAGTAGCGAGGGAAACAAGCAGATTACGACTTCTCCCACCGCCAATGAGCAGCGTATATGGTTTATTCTTTTGTTTTTGTTTTTTGTATATTTATTATTGTTTTTGTAATTACAAAGCAAATGGAAGAATGTTTTCAATTTTGATTCGTTACTTGGTTGAGAGCAAAAGGTCAGTCAGTAGTTCAATAGGGAACTAATGAGCTATTAGCGGATAACAATATTACGCCTTCCCCCACCACCAATTAGCAGTGAATGCTGTTTTGTTTTGTTCTTTTGATTTTTTTTCTAAGATCAACACATGGACAAATGTTTTTGATTTTTTCACCATCGGTATGCGATTTAAAAAATAAATGAGGAAACCTGGTAAGTGTACATGGTGGGAGACGTTAATTGTACGATATGAAAATCGATATATAAGTCAGATGTATCTGTATTTTTTATAGAGTTATTTTTATACTTTGCTATAGACAACACGTTCTTATTTTTTAGAGAATGTTTATGATATATGAGATTCATCCACATGGAAAATATTGTGTTTGCAAGGGTAGATGGGAATATTTTAAGATAGTTAATGTAGATATTATTAACAATAACTTACAACGCTTGAAAATGGTTGTCGTACATAATTATTTTCTATACAAAGAGGCAAACAGTTAACATATATATTGTTTAATACTGAATTTAAATTTGCAATAAAAGAACATGTAAAAATGAAGTATTTTGTTATTAGGTACTTCATATGACGGAGCAGATCGAAAGTCCTGTAACTTTTGTATAAAATTGTATATTCGCTGAAATTGATGAAGTATCAATTATAAAAAAATAGATACAGGGGCAGTTTTAAAATAAAATTAAGAGAATGGTGAAAATCAAATATTTCCTTTTATTAAAAGATAATCAATACTTTACTATTAAGTTAAACGCAAATTTAATACTGGGAGAAAGCAATACAAATGATTTCAAGTGTATTGTTTAATGCACAATTAGAAGAAGTATATTTTTTTCTTAAATTCTTAAAATAATTTATTATTATTCATTAAAAAAATTTTTTAAATATACTTGATGTTGATATAAAATTATTAAACGAATTTCTAGCATCTATTGAAAGAAAGAAGAAAACATAATTATAATCAATTATGAAATATATTCTTTATCAATTTTTTAAATACATTGCTGTAAATTTGTTGGTTCAATTTTGTTGTTCTCATATTGTTTGTCTTCCGGAAGCATATAACGAAATATTGAATGAACAACACATACAAAATGTTAACGATGCTAAACCTAAAATCATCAAGAAGATGAGGTATAAATTAAAAATGATTTATACCATTCTGGAAAGACAGTAAGAACTTTTTTTTTTGGTTTTTATTTATATTTTCTCAATAGCAAATTTATTTTTATTTTAATCTCAGAACTTTTGAAGACAGCTGGAATGATGATGATGAAGTCCAAACCGTTTCTCTGGAGATGGATGACGCTTATGATGAAATTCCATGTTGTTATTCTTTTTCAACATCATAATTATCTTTATAAACTCTTTTTAGAATACAATGTTGTCGATCTTTGACTCCGTGTCAAGCTTTCAAGCGATCAAAATTGGAATTTACTTATCTCGTACAACGTAATTTTTAACAACAACAGTATTGCTCCTGCATCTTTAAACGGCAAATAACAACAACACATTCCCCATTATCAAATAATCCCCATAATCATAGTGTTCATCATCATGAACCTCATCTTAAGCCTTTGGAATATGAGAAGTTTGTGTATTTTCCGATATTGGTAGTGAATTTCATGGCTTTATATTTGAAATGTGACAATGTGTGTGGGAGTGAGTTCTAAAGCACACTTATATGTGTCCTCGCATGTGTGTTTGTGCAAACATTTATTGTGTGCATTTCCGCTCCAGAACTCATCAGGATCCCAGCATGTTTCTTCGACTCAGACTCAGTCGTTGCAATTTCTTTCCTCCGGCAACGTCTTGGGAAATGTTCTCCTTCTATTCTTGCAAATATTCTCGTCTTCTTGCAAATGTCTGCCCCTCTCTGCAAATGTCCTCAACCTCGTTGTCGTCCTCATTTTCCTACCACACATCGAAGACAAATATTCAAGAAATCTATATGAACACGAGCTGCTTGCTGGGCTGAACTTCGAAAGGCTCAAATGATTTTATTTACTGAATGATCGTATGCCTCGAGGAATGATTGACACGTGGAGCCTTCGAGGATTTGTCAATGACACGATTCGCCCAATGAGGGTTGCCATCATCAAATTCCCCCGTCGTCAGGTTGTCGTCACCGAACCCCAACAGATTAGTTTCATGACATCATCATCAACATGACCAGCTTTCACATTTACAAAAGCAGCACCATCCATAATAATAATATGAAAAATTATTATAGTAGCTGGTTCATGTTTCCACCATGCGATGGAATCATTATCCTTATCCAGGATACCAAGGCGTCCCCATCGTCTCAGCTAAATGATCCTTACCACCTCGTCGTCGTTGTCGTCGTCGAGCTCGAGCTCATGAGTGCATCTTATTAGGTTATGATTCTTCCTCACCGCAACCACCTTCGTTCTCTTCTCTTCGTCTCGAAGCGAAGCTCCTGGAGCCACTCGTCGTTGTCGCTGGTCCTGCAACATCGAGCGTGTCATGTCGGATCGGGTTCTCCCCAACTTCCTCACTAGTTGCTTCTCTCCATAACACTATCTCTCTTTCGCCACATCCCTCACTCCATACCTCTAACACCATTCCTCTCACTCACTCTCTCTCACTCACTCACTCCCTCTCACTCACTCCCTCTCACTCACTCACTCCTTCTCTCTCACTCCTTCTCTCTCACTCACACCCCCATCTTTATGAAGAAACCAGAATAAAGCACCTAATAATCAAAATTTGTTCTCTTAACCCCACAGGTTGCTTCGGGTTCCCAACTACAGGATCCACTCAGATCGGACCAGACCCCTCCCCCCAACTCCTCCTCCGTTTCACCTTCGGGGAATTTTCTCCTGAGTTAGTAACATTTTTCTCGAATCTTGTTAGGATCGGAAAAGAGATGGAGAAGTCCGCCCTTCTCCTCCACTCACGGGTTGTACGTTAGGGAGAGAAACAACGACGACGACGACGACGATGATGATGATGAAGTTGTTACAGTATTAAACAACAACAATGCAACAACAAAGATAGCGGAAACAACTACAACATCGGTTACTGTCGTGTCGTTGAGGTTGAACAAGAGAAACCGAACATCGACGGTTTCCTAACTAGATGTCGACCACGTCGCATCCTCCGGCCAAACATTCACCGCATCCTCCGTTTATTCGCAGCCTCCCTGAATGCATTGGCTTCCCAGCATCATTTCAACACGCGGTTCTCCTTCCTCTCCACCAGATCCTAACGAACACGCCTTCGGTTTTACTCTCTCCCTTACCCTCTTCCACGCCCTCTCTTTTGTCCACACCCACGCTCCCATGATACTTACGCGAGCTGTCGTACTTAATTCCTTGGAACTCGTTCAGACACGGCAGGACGGCGAGGGTCCCTCGCGTTGTGCGGGGCCAACAGAGGATCGTGTCGAATTGCGTCAAACAGTAGTCGGTGGTGTTCCCGAAGGTCGTCGTTTCGACGTGCTCCTGCAGCAGACACTGCAGCTCGGCGCTTTGATTGATTTCATCGAGATGACTTGGGGCGATGTGCTCCAGACCCCAGATCCTGGTCGATGTCGTCGTCGTCGCCCTCCATCACGCCCAATCCTGTGTTGTTGATAAACCTCATGTTGTTACTGTTGATGATGTTGTTACTCATGTTGTTGTTGTGATTATTATGGTTGTTGCTGCTGCCCGCCATGGGGTCGGAGTCGCCGGCGCCTGTCGACGCCTCGCGGCCACTGTGGAATGGCCAACGATGCCGCTGGTCATCGGGAAGGAAGTCACTCGTCTCCAAATAGTCCTGCGGGAGAAGAAGAACAAAGAGGAAATGAGTGAGAAGGGTAGTGAGTGAGAAGGGTAGAGAATGAGAAGGGTAAAGAGTGAGACAAGTAGAGAGTGAGAAGATGGTTGAAAACCGACGAAGAAATGCAGATGAGCGCAATCGGGGGAGAACGGGGCGAAATAAATGATTGTAATTTTGCATTATGTTTATTCAAGTCGACTGCAGTTTTAATTAAAAACCAAGGGGGCGGTGTTCGAGGAAAACCTGAAGAAAGTTCAAAAACCAACAGTAATGAGAAAGTTTTGCTTTTCGCTCGGTTGGAAATGGAAATAAAAATTAAAAAAACATTAAATAGTGAAAACAGGAAATTCCTCGAATTCATTTATTCGTTCATTGGCGTGGAAAATTACTATTTATGGGGTGAAAAAAATATTAGAAAAATAGAAGAAAAATGTGAATAAATTATAATAAATAATGATTGCAATAAAAATCAATACAGGATTTAATTGAAGTCAATAATTAACAAAATTACTATAAAATGAAAGTACAAAAAGTAAAATTGAGAAAAATGTAAATAATTATTAGAAATAAAAATCGATTCACGATTTAATCTATTCAATTATTATCAAAATTTCTATAAAACCAAAGACCTCATATGAAAATGAAGCTATCAACTTAGGCAGATTTTCGCAATGAAACCATTAGCGTGGATCTTCATCTCAATATGCGAGTGAGACAATCTCTTCTGGCGACTCCGCCCTTGCCACACCTCCAACCCACGGGAAAAAGACGCCTCAGGCCTCGTTTAAATCGCATTATGCAAATGAGGACCCCTCGGCCCCCCGAAACACAGCTCATCGGGCCCATCACATGAGCGTGGGACGGACGAAGCTCTTCATTAAATTTATTTTAATGTCGAACGCATTTTGAAACGATCTGATTACAAACACAGCAGCAACAGCAGGAGGAATGGGAGATGAAGAAGAAGCGGAACATCAACAACGGATCAAAAACAACGGAAACCCGATGAGGAATGAGAAGGAAAAACTTTGTCAACAAATTAAATGTGATTTAAACTCCTCTGCGTTGCGTCTGTTGAGAGGGCGAGATGTTGACAGCGGCCTCGGAGAGAGGGGTGGGCGTGGCAGGAGAGCGGAAAATTCCAATGATGTGACAGCCCTGCGACACGCTAAACACGTCCTCTGACTGTCTGCGTGAGCAATTGTAGGTTGCTTCGTCGTTGAATCTGACAAAATATCCCATTACTAACAATTAGAGGGCAGCAAAAGGAAGTGAGAAAGAGGGAGATAGAGGGTGGGGGAGAGATTGAGAGAGAATGAGTGAGGGAGGGGTTGAGAAAGCAGGAGGAAATTCAACGGACACGGCACGAAACCGGATTAAGGAAGAAGTGCCGCCGACAGCAGAACCTCAGCGAGGGATTTCAATTGAATCAAGACAGGTGCAAAAACAACCCAGCAGGAGAGAGAGAGAGAGACAATGACTGAATGAGAGAGTGGGAGAGAGAGAGAGAGAGAGAGAGAGAGAGAGAGAGAGACAGTGAGAAACAGCGAGACTGAACGAGATAGCGAAATAGCGTCGTAAGTCAAGGGTTGGTCGACTTTTGCTAAGCTTCCTCCCGAAAGCTGCGACAATCGCGAGCGTGCGATGGAATTAGATGGAACCCATAATTAATGAGTTACCAGGTGGTAACAACAAAAACAACAACAACACCATCGAAATTCGAGATATATGTATGTATGTATTGTTGTACAATATTTCAATAATCACTGCGCAGTTGGAAACCAAAGGAGTTACCTTTGATGGCACAGGATTCATTCGCTGTCTCAGTCAAGCATGGATTTAATTGTTCTTAGTCGAATTCCCCGAAGACGATGATGGACGAGAAATTGTTTGACTTGTCTCAACTGAATTTGAACTTGAAATTGAAGTCATGAATATTCGCTGAAAAGTAAAATAAAGTCGTGTAACTTTCTAATCATTGAATTCAAGACTCTTGACTTTAACTTGGGATTTTACTAAATATTACAATTGGTGGATTATTTCTTCTAGGTTTCATGTAGTTTCAGGTTGCATCCTTAAAGGTAAGTGAATATTTTTCAAGGTTCTGACCTTTCTCTCAGTGCTCAACGCCATGGAGAATGTCCACGTCGACAGCTTCCCTTGGAGATATAAATCATTGACATAAAACCGACCTCTGACCTGCAGAGGAAACTCACGGAAGTCTGTCCCAAACATACATGTGTCAAGGACATGCAGCCAAACGGAGTTATTGTGTGTAAGAGAGAGAGATCGAATAAGAGAGAGAAAGGGAGAGAGATCGAGCGACATATTTACCAAGAACGTCAGCGTGAGATGGAGGATAATATTCCGAGAATAACTTCGGGCACGTCAATCAAAAGTCAGAACCGAAATTTGTCTCCTTCTCCTCCTCCTGCGATTGATCTCCACATATGTTGCGCAAATATTGTTTCAGAGAAGTTATGGAGTAAGGGATAATAGTAATTATTATTATGAGATCGAATCTGTTACCTTGCAAGGATAATGAACCCCCGATTACTCATCGAGCAGAAAGAGATTTCTTCAATAACAACAAATGGATATTGAAGGTGGACTTTTCTCCCTCCTCTGTATCCCTCTCTCTCCCTCTCTCTCACTCCCTTACTCCATATTACACCCATCTGGTACCAGGTCAAGCGGAAGATTAATGCAGTGTTTGATGGAAAAACGAACAACAAAACTCTCAACAAACCGAATATTTGATAAATGGTTGAATGAGAGAAAGAGTAAGTGAAAGAAAAACAAAATAAATCAAAAGTAGAGGACAAAAATAGAAAAATAATGAAATACTCTATATAGAGAATAAAATGCAATAAAGCAGAAGAAAAAGTACATAAATAAGGAACGAAAATGGAAGTGTAATGGAAGAGAGAAAGAAGAAAAAAGGTCCGAAATGAAGGAGGTGGACTCGGAGGCGTCGACATAAAACTTAATTAGACCGGATTATTTGGCACATAGCCTGACCAATGAAGACAGAGAGAGTGAGAGAGAGAGAGAGAGAGAGGGGGGGGGAAGAGAAGAACGACAAAAACAAAGGACATTTCCTAGATCTGAAGTAATCAGGGAAGGAGTGAGGTCCGATGGTCTGATAAAAAGTTATGGGCGAAAAAAGCGTCCAAAAAGAAGATGAGAAAGAGAATAATGGAGATGGGGAAGAGAATGATGTAATGGGAGGAGAATGAGAAGAGAATGTCAGCAGGTGGAAGGAGGAATTACACACATGAAAAATACGTCATCCATGGAGGACAAACAGAGACAAATGGAAGGATAGGTGGACAGAAGAAAATGTGATGAGAGAAACATTTCTGATACATGAATAAAGACGATGAGAAGAAAAGGGACAAAAACTACAGCTGAGCTAGAAAAAGTAACTATGCGAGAACGTCAGGAATTTACAATCAATCCGAATTTTATCAACTAAAAATTGAACCTGAATTACTCTTTTAGTTATATAAAAAATAATATTAAATTATAATTGAAAATACTGATGTTAAAATAACATGATTGTCATCAGAATAGAAATGAAAAATCATGAAATCAATTAAAGGTGTTTAAAGGATAACAACTGCAACACAAACAAAACCAATTTATTCAACAATAGACAACACACACACAACAACAATTCATTGAACAATACACAAAACAGATGGTATTCGAAGCAGAAACAATAACACTCATACGCCCCGTTGCATTCCGAGTGAAATCGACGATGAATGAAATGCTGCTTATAATGCGGAACAAAATGCGAATTATGCAAAATAAACTGCTCGCTATTGATGGGATCAAAGAAATTATGACGATTAAATACGATTGATTGGTTGATTGATTCATTTCCAAACACGACGACAAACAGAAGCCCAGAATTCGTGTGTTTGTGTTCGTATATCAAATTCACTTTAATTGAGGTTTTCCCATTCAGATAATTCGTTGTTGATTCAATTATTGGCAATATCAAATTATGAAATCACTTTGATTTACGTTGAACTCATTGGATTTCTGCATTAGACAAATTTACTATGGGGTTTTTGTATTGAATACATTTTAAATTTACTAAAGCATTAAATTTTATCTATATAATAAAAATTAAACTGAAAAACTGTGTTTTCCGAATAGACGGCCAAATCGTTTGTCCGACCTTTATGAAATTCCATATTCCATGGCTGACACGAGCTCAACTTTGACATTTTAACAAAGTTCTGAAAAACGTAAAGAATCCCTGGAATACAGAGCCTTTAAAAGTTTACTTCGCGATTTTTCAGCTATCATGCATGGGTATCCAGGCAAACTGGGACCGGTGCGGTAGTTTTCAATAAAGATTTTCAATAAAATTCAAAATTTCAAAATTTTCAATAAAATTTAAAATTTCAAAATTTTCAATAAAATTCAAAATTTCAAAATTTTCAATAAAATTCAAAATTTTCAATAAAATTCTAAATTTCAAAATTTTCAATAAAATTCAAAATTTCAATATTTTCAATAAAATTAAAAATTTCAATATTTTCAATAAAATTAAAAATTTCAAAATTTTCAATAAAATTAAAATTTCAAAATTTTCAATAATATTAAAATTTCAAAATTTTCAATAAAATTAAAAATTTCAAAATTTTCAATAAAATTAAAAATTTCAAAATTTCCAATAAAATTAAAATTTCAAAATTTCCAATAAATTAAAATTTCAAAATTTTCAATAAAATTAAAAATTTCAAAATTTTCAATAAAATTAAAAATTTCAAAATTTTCAATAAAATTAAAAATTTCAAAATTTTCAATAAAATTAAAAATTTCAAAATTTTCAATAAAATTAAAAATTTCAAAATTTTCAATAAATTAAAAATTTCAAAATTTTCAATAAAATTAAAATTTCAAAATTTTCAATAAAATTAAAAATTCAAAATTTTCAATAAAATTAAAATTTCAATTTTTCAAAAATTAAAAATGTCAAATTCATAAATTTTCAATAAAATTAAAAATTTCAAAATTTTCATAAAATTAAAATTTCAAATTTTCAATAAATTAAAAATTCAATAAAAAATTAAAAATTTCAAATTTTCAATATAAATTTCAAAAAAATAAAAATTTCAAATTCAAAATAATTTAAAAATTTCAAAAATTTTCAATAAAAATTAAAAAATATTTAAAATAAATTCAAATTTTCAATAAATTAATTAATAATTTCTAAATTTTCAATAAATTTAATTTTCAATATTTCAAAATTTAAGATTCTTAATTAAATTTAATCATTTAAATTATCATAAATTTAAGAAAAAAATTGGACAGGACGAATATAGAAACAAAATTAAAACAAAAATAAGTTTCATGTTTTATCCTTTTTATTTCCACTCAACGGCCGCTTGAAGTAACTCAAAGTGCACTTTAACTTACTCGAATTGACTTCGAAACTCACTCACACACGTTTTTATTAAAGCCACTTCCGCAACCATTTGTTGTATTGAATCAAGGCAAGTGTTGCTCATGTTGTTTTTACACCAATGTGGTTTATATATACAACTTGTTGTTGTTGTTCTTCTTCTTCCTCTTTATTGTTCAAATTAGTTAATGTTTCAATCACAATTAAATTTTCACCACAACAAAAAGAACAACAACCGAATTGTACTCGACTCATTGTTCTTGCTGCTGATCCTCAAACAACAAGAGACGAGTGTTGGTGAAATTGATTGGTTGATTGTTATTGTTGTTGACTGTTGTTGTTATTGTTGTTGATTGATATTGTTGTTGGCCACAGACCTCGATCTTTGATGAAAAAAAAATATCGATTAAAATTCCCTTTTGTCTGTTTTCGGCCGCTGGAGGTGATATTGGTATTGGTTGTTGTTGTTTTTACAGACTGTTGTTGTTTTTACAGATTGTTCTTTTTATTTTTAAATGCTGTTGTTGTTGTTTCCACAGAATATTTTTGTTGTTTTACAAGCTGCTGTTGATTTTACAAGCGGTTTTCGTTGGTTTTAAATGGTGTTTTCATTGTTTTTACTCGACTCTTGTTGTTGTTGGTTTTCCAAACTATTGTTGTTGTTGCCGGTTGCCCACTGCCTGCGGTTGCAGTTCCACGTGCCGCAGTCAAATCGCCGTGCACCTGTGTGTGTGAGTGTGCGTGTGAAGGAGTAAACATATGCTGTGTGGGTGTGTCGTTGATGCGATGTCAATTGCACTCGATTTAAATGCGAGCCTCGCCTTTTTCTGCATTAAATTCCGCAGTATTTCCCGCCGAACCCAAGCGAAACGAAACGTTTAACTGCGGTTTCTCCGTCTGAGGAGGAATCGCTAACGCCGATCCTTTGGCATTTGTTTTATTATCCGGCTGCTTCTTCCACGTCGGTTTATCTCTGCCGTTCACCACAATTAAACGCTGCCACTCCTCCCAATTCACCGGAACGCCCCCCACCGCCCTCGAGCCAAGCAACTATGGTACCCACGACCCCTGGGGTCCCTCGCGCTCTCGTTTTAATTAAAATTCATGCCACGAACGGCGCACGTCGGGTTCGCCAGAGCCAGAGTCGAGTCGACTCGAGTTGAAGGTCGTGCGGCGTATCGTCCAAAAGTTGAAATTGAAATTCTAACATCAACACATACACACACACACATGCACGCGGATTCGCACACACGGGACCTAACGCTGTCCACTCACTTACACAGCCATAACAAGAGCAGAGAAGCAACAACAACAGTAAGAACAACAACCACATAAGCCAATACGGCTGCAGATAATGGAAGTTGGTTTCCGAAACATGTCGACAGGATCCGCGTTCGACATGGGGCTCAGGTTGAAAAAAGAATCCGGCTAATCAGAGACCTCGGCCACGATGGAGGCGAGTGGAAAACCAGTCGTGAGTGGGAAACACGATTAGCATTGGATTGAGTGAGTGAATTGATAAGCTATTGATGGAAATGTTCTGATGCGAATTGGAAGAAAAAAGGGTGGAAATAAACCTGTGAGATATTCTGTCTGTCTGAGTGTAATTGGGCGCATTTGAGGGAGGTTTGAGTGGTTATGGTAATGATTTGAGTGGAAATGGTAATGATTTGGTTCATTAAGTATATCATTAAGTATAAATGCCAGATATCAAGGAAGAAAAACGACTTACAAATTGAGATTTAGAAGAAATTTTGACGCAAAAAAATCTCTGACGTAATGAAATCGTATCAAAACTGAGTGAACGTCTCGACAAACCAGAGAACCTTTTGTTTCACATCATTTTTATCTAACTTTCCATTTTCTTCTTATATTCCATTCCATTTCTTTCTCTTCAATCCCTTCTACCATTCTACTTTCTATTTGCGACAAATATGGTCTCAGGCCAATTAAGAAAATGTGGTTTCATGGTTGAGAAATTGAATGTGTGTGTGAGTAAGTTAGTGAATGTGGTGAGCAAGTTTTCGAGAGAACAACATGGGAATCATTATATGGCTAGAGGGAAAAGAGAATAGAATAAACAATTTCCGTCCTTCAGACCGAACGAGTTGTCATTTGTTATTTGCGATGTCATCCGAATCCCTGGTTCCATTGTTCCGAGATGTGACACCAGAGGACACTCGTATTGTTATTCGTTCGAATTATTTTTCCCTTTTCTTTGTTGTCTTCTCCTGGTGCTCACTTTCATTTCATTCCCGCTGCTCCTTTGAACGTCTCCGTTTTTGTCGGATTCTTCCTCGATCACCTTCGACTCCTACTCCTCGTTCACCTTCGAGTCCGCTGTTCGTCTGCTGATTCCGTCATGATTCCTTCTGTTTTTTCGACTGTCAAGTTTCCCCCCTTAACAACTCCGCCATCGTCCTGGACACCTTCTACTTGGACATTTTTTTCTGCATTCTTCGTGAAGATCCCTCTCTCTGTCTCTCTGGACTCCTCTTGGACAACTGCGCCATACGTTTCGTTCTCCTCTTGGACTCGCATTCCTGGACGCATTTTTCCTCTTCTGATTCCACCTGCTGCTTCCGGGACTCTTCCATCCTCTTCTTACCAACTCCATCCATCCTCTTCTTGACCAACTCCATCCATTTTTTCCTGACCACCTCCCAATCTTCCTCATCCTCTTCTTGCCCCAACTCTTCCCATTCTCATCCGCTCCCCATTATTTATTCATTTGCTGTTGCAGTTCATTCATCCGTTATTCTCTTCTTCTCTTCCGTTTCCGTTGCAAATGTTCGCCGGGATCATCGTATTTTAAATGGCGACTTCCGTTCGTGATGGAAGAAAAATCGTTGACGTTGATTTATTTTTTCTTTTCTTATCCCTTCTCATCTCTATTACAAACATAAGAAAGACAAATAATTCATTCGAAGTTCACGAGATTTCCTCAGATTTAATCGTTGTTATTAAGTTAATTGTAGTATTTATAATTTTAGTTTGAAATAATTTTTTTGAAATTTTATTTAAATGTATGTAATATAAAAATTAATAGATGAGTAATTAATGGAATAAATAGAAAATTAATCAACGTTCAAAATGAATAGAAATTTTCATTATGAAAGATCGTTAGAAAGTTGGTGGAGGGGAAAATTACAAATGGGAATGAAGCATTAGGTAATGAACATTAGGATGAAATATGTAGAAAAACATTCAGAACGAAGGTTGACATGTGAAACGAAGATAATTTGACGTGAACGAATGAACGATGAGAACTTGACGTGAACGAAGATAATGAAAGTTTTTTATACTTGTAAATTCGGTGAAAATCAGCAAAATATCAAATTCTATGCGTTCTCAAATAACCACAACAACCACAACACAACAATGATCCTATGTTCAAAACTATGGCAACCAATGAAACTTCTCCATTCGCGAACACAAACGAGGCATGTGATATTGGCAACCAACAACAACAATCAACACCAAACCAAGAAAAAATCCAATGTAAGTAAATCAGAAATGAAGCTATTCGTGCAAGGAAAAATATATTAAGAAAAGTCATAAAAATAGAAATAGCTTTAGCACCTACACACACACAGATACACAGTCACACACACACACATGCTTAGTATCAGCCTCACCTTGAACAAAGGCCATCGTCGTCATTTTCCAAATAAATTTCACACAAACACATAAGGTTCATACACAAACACATACATACAAACTACGAACGAGGCCATCGTTAACCTGGGAACAATTTTAATTAAATTTAAATTACATTTTGTGGATTTTTTGCCGCGCCAGCGAAAAACAAACTCGATGATATTTTCGGATCCTGTGGACCGAAGGAACGCTGATGGAGGAGGTGGTGGAGAGAAAACATTTGTGTGTGTGGCTGTCGGTGCCACTCGAAGCGCGAAGAATAACATTCTGATTACCTGATTTTCTGATGACATTAAAATTGCAGCCGAGGCTCGTTTGGGTGGTGAGGCGTGACAGTGAAGGTTGAAACGAAGGAAGGAAGGAAAGACAGTAGAACGAAGGAATGGAAGGACGGAAACACGGAAAGTCGAAGGGACAGAAGGACATAGGGACGACGGCAGGGTAAGACAAAGGTAGAGAAAACCAAAAGGTGGGGACTGAAAAATCTACTCAACCGGAAGGAAAAACTTAGTCACCGTGTGTCACGAGGTGCAGGAAGCGAAGGACGCTAACGTGAGAGGAAGGAGGGGGAGAGAAGAGATTGAGTGGTTGGAGAAGGTATTAGAGAGAAAAAGAAACACAAACTGAAATAGAAACAACTATAGTAGGAAGAATAGACAAGAGGAAGGGAGAGGGAGAGAGAAAGGGAGGGAAAGGGAGAGAAAGGAAGAGAGATAGAGAGAGAGGTGTTGCAAAGCGTTTCACGTGAGTTCAAGGTAGCCAAAGTGATGGCGGAAAGAGTTGTGAAAAGGGAATAGTTGTAGTGAATGGAGGAGGTGAGTGAAAGGATGAAGTGAGCGAAGGAAAGAGGTGCTATAGTGAAACGAAAGTTAGAGAGAGAGAGAGAACCGTTAGTTAGTAGTGGAGGAGGACAAGCGAAGGTCGGTGGCAGTATGCGGAAATAAATTGGGAAATCTGCGCACGTATTAATGAGTTCGCTGCTGCCACGGCCGTTGCTGGCGACGATAATTAGGACGCGTGCAGAGAGTGAGAGGGAAGAGGAAAAGAGAGGAGGAGAGGGAAAAGTGAGGAGAGAGAGAAAAGTGAGGAGAGTTAGAGGAGAAAAAGTGATGTCGCCGCTAATGATAATGGGTAGCTGAAGGGTTCATGCAGGACCACGAACGACGTGGGAATAAGAGGAAAAATCAGTTCATGTGGTGGGTGTGGGATAAAAACGGAGGTCGGTGTGAAATTGTTATGCCCGTGTCGATGAGGTCATGAGAGTAGTTGGCGGTTGCTGTAAACGAAATTTCAACATCGACACCGAAGGTCACGAAATTACAAACGTGTCGATAGACCTTTGAAGTCCTTTCGAGTCCTTTGAAACTGCGATCGATTTCAATGTTTCACGTGCCCAAGCTTTCCTCTTCGTAGATTTTTATTTATTTTCTTTGCTTTATTTATTTTTTGTTTATATATTTTTTTTATGAAATTCCTTCATTTGAACTTTCGCCACATGCAGGCAGCACTGACGACGACACCTCGACACGAATTCTTTGACGAAAGTTACATGGAATGGCACGATGTCAAAAGACGGATTTCGTTCCACGAAACTTTCGACACTTTCCCAATTTGCCTCAGTTTCGAAAAATCGAAAACTTCAAAAGGACGTGTTTTCAATGATGGCTCCTACTTTCAAGTCCGGTTTTAACAATTTCCCTCACTGAGTTCCAACAGATTTTTGCTCCTTCTACTTCTCATGTAATTCTTGCTCCTTTTTTTGTACATTTTTCTCTTTCTGTTGTACTTTTTTCTACTTCTCAAGTAATTTTATTTATTTTACTTCTCTTGTACTTTTTACTCCTTCTTTTTCTCTTTTGCTTTGTTCTCAAAAAGTTTCACTCTTTATGATTCTCTTCTTTTTATGATTCTTTTTTACATTCCAATACCTGTCTGCTGCCATTATACTACAACTTTATCATAACATCTGTTTCCTTCTACTACCTTCCCTTCCCTTCAAGTACCTTCACTTCCCTTCTACTACCTTACCTTTTATTCTACTAGCCATCCCTTGAGTAAAGTAAATCGACTCGAAATTCGGACAAAGAGCTTTTCTTCTTCGAAGTGTCCCTTGGCTATATTTATGTATTTATTTCAAAACAATCATAAAGATTATTTCCCTTCCTAAAAGTCTGCATTCGACTCCTTTCCGTTGGTATATCCGAAATTTATCCTTTTTCTATTTGACTTCTGTTTGCCGCCCCATTAGATGAATAATTGCAGCTTAAAATATCAAGTTTGTCATGGGATTTGGAGAATTTTTTTCGATTCAGTTGAAAAACACAAGGTCAATTTATTAATTTATTTTTAGTTATTTCTCATGAGAGCTAAAATGATGAAAAAAAAACAATGTGGACCGTTCAGAGAAGTTCTCGAAATTGGGCAACGAAATCTCCTTCACCACCTCCACTCATTGAACTTTTCAGAGTCGTCTCACGTGAACCCTTCTACCTTCTGTCCTTTTCTCTCCCACATGTCTGCATGTATGTCTGTCTCTCTCACTCGTGCCTATCGAGAGCAAAGTTCTGGAGTTGCCAAGCGTGCCCAAGTGACTTCGTCGACCCGTTGGGGTCCTCGTGAGGCGACAAGGACGAGCATGTCGATAATTTCTGACAGGTCCAAAGGATATATATGAGCAGCTACAGGAACAACGAGAGGAACAAATGCAACAACGGAGGAACGGTAACAGCTGCTATAACAACAACAAGAAAAACAACAACAACAAGAAAAACAACAACAAGAACAACAACAATATCATAAGTGGGATCCACTTGAACCGAAGTCGAGGACCATCAGAAACGTCGCCTCCATCGATTGTCGAACTTTGAAGTCAACGGCAGCAGAGTCTGAGGTCCTCGCCACGCCCCCGCCGCCCCTTACTCCACGTGTTCATCGGTGCTCGAAAGTAGTTGGGTCACAACAACAACAACAATAAGGACAACAATCACAACAACAATAAGAACTACAACAATTACAATGAGTCGACACTCACTTTTTAATTACCGAATTGAAATTTTGTAGTTTTTGTTTTCATTTAATTTCCACTACGACGCTCCTATTTGTCTGTCTGTCTATCTGTCTGAGGACCTGTCTCACCTTCGGTCTGTCTCATCGTTGAATTGTCTATCTGTCTTAGTTCCCATCATATCCGCCCCTCTGTCCTACCGTCTCTTGATCCTCCTCTTTGTGAATCCTGTTGGTGATCTATTCTATTTGTGTGATTGTTTATCTGTCTGTTGGTCTGTTAGAATGTTAGACAGTTTGACGTTCAGTCTCTCTGTGTGTCTGTCTGTCTATCTGTCTGTCTATCTGTCTGTCTATGGGTGTTGCTGGATCTCCTGGGATTCGTCTGGGTCTAGACTGGGTTGGGCTGGGCGCGTTCGCTTCATTTGTCGCTTTCAACTTTGGCTCGTTGAGTCGTTCGGTTGGCTGGTTGGCGTCTCCTGTTGTTGTCTTTGTTTTTGCTGTTGTTGTCATTGGCTTTGTTGTTGTTACTTTCGTTGTTGTTTCAGTCATTGTTGTTGTTGTTTTCCTTGTTTTAGCAGCCAATTTTGTTGTTATTGTTGCTGTCATCGTCACGGCTGCTGGTGACATTTGTATTGACTCATAAATGACACTCGACCAAATTGATTGCTTTTTATTAAAACACCTCTCACATACATACATACATAGATAGAAACAGAGAGAGAGAGAGATAGAGCGATCTAGAGAGGGTTAGACAGAGAGAGAAGGAAAGATACAGGCACATAAAGTGTGAATGAAAGAGCTATACAGAAAAGCGAGAGGGAAAGAGTCAAAAGACAGTCTGTTCAAAGAGAATTTCTATCGAATTAATTGCCGACGAGTGCGACAGAGCCGAGCCACGAGCAAAAGAATGGCACGGAATGAAAAAGAGGGAGAATGGAAGAGGTAAAAGAGAGGGAGAAAAGAGTGGGAGAAAAGTGTGGGAGAAAAAGAGTGAGATTAGAGTGAGAGAACAGCGAGTGAGAAAAGAGACGGAGGAAAGGGAGTGAGAAAAGCCAGTGAGAAATCAGAGTGTGAATGATGATAAATAGATTGAATGAATGTGAGAAGTTCATGATTTAAAATGTTTGAGAGGTCAACTGGTAAGGTCGTCAGGTGAACGCAGAAAAGAAAAACCATGAGAGCAGGACAGAAATCAACAGACCCATGATCCCCACTCCTGAGTTTCTGGATTCAAAGGAAAAGTGACTGAATGCTTGATTAAAACCTCCAGAAGAAAACAAGAGGAGACGAAGAAGTAGGAGGAGAACAAAAAAATGAGGGACGAAATAATTGAAGAAATAATTGAGGAAACAGTCCAAACAGAAAGAGAGAGAGAAAATCAGAGTGTGAGAACGACCGGTTCATTGATTAAAAGGTGGAAATTGTCGGCAGGAAACGGAAATGTGGTCAACAGCCCACGGCGGAAGTGCAACAGAATTGAAACGGGATCAATTGTTGTCGATCCTGAGAAGCGGAAACGAAGTAGCTTCAGCAATCGAATCCCAGAGACGAAGCTGAAAAAGTACCAAGGATAATTATTTTGTTATTTTTTTCCCTGGAACTCTTGACGTACACAATCCTCTCGGGATTGAATTCGCTTCTCGATAAGTAGGACGAAGTAATTTATAGCCTTTAGTGCAGGAAACTATTGGGCTTTGAGTGCGAGAGTTATTGCGAATTGTGGCGTTATCCTTTTCTCTTTTCGCTGAATATCGAATTCTCCATGGAATTCGAATTGAATTATTGGTTGTAATAAGATTGAATCAAACTCTCCCCTTTTTCCTGTAACTTCTTTTCTTTCTTTTCATCTCCTGAGAGAAATTAACTCTCGCTTATTTATACTTCCGGGAAGTATTTCATAGAAACCCTATTTCCATTTCCATCTAAGCTCCTTTGGCCATTCACTCGAATCTAATTCCAGTCGAGAAGTCTTCGATCATTTCGTGACACGTGTCCACGAGCGAGACACGAAAGTCCTGAAAAGTCCTTCAACCAGGTGGATTTTCTCTTCTTATTTTTGTTGTTGTTGTAACAGTCATCGCTTCTCTTTCGATTCGCGTTCAAAAATTTATTTCGACTCCGTGCTCGGAATTCTCTTTATAATTCCCCTTCGATACTCTCTTTGAGTGATCCATAAAAATTATCTATTTTATCTTTTTCTCGTTTTATGTTCTGTTTTAGCCTTGGATTTCTATATTTTATAGTTGTGAGGATTTATATTTTCATTGTTTTTTTATCTCTTTTTCGATTCTGAGTGCTCAATGATCAAAAACTTATCCTTTCCATCCATTTCCTCGTGATTTTTTCTAATACTATTCAATTTCTATTGTTGTGAGAATTTCAATTTATTTTAATTCCTCTTTTATCGCTCCTTCTGTAAGCGGAAATCAATCGTATTTCTCTCTCCTACCAGCGGCAAATTCATCTGATTGCAATTTCCAATCTATGGATATTTCTTGAATAGATTTCTCTCTCTCTCTCTTACGGCGATAATTTCATTGCTTCCATCGCAATCATTTCATTGCCTTCATTGTGGTACAAATTATTTCTTCCGGTAATTTTCTTCTTAATCGGATTTCGTCTTCCAGTTCGCGTTGTGGGTTTCACCGGAATCACCGCTTGGGATGATGGGTTACAGAGGAGGATGAATAGTTGTTGAAGGAAGTTGAAGGAAGTGGAAATCTTTAAGCGAAAGCCCTAACTTCAGATGAAGACCTAATGGAAAGCCAAAATTAACTCTCTCTCTCTCTCATTCACTTTCAATTTCCGAGTTCCTCGAAAAGTCAACTACCATCACATTTCTCTTTTTCATCTCTTCCAAACACACCATAATGAGGCCATCTATGGTTATTCTGTTTCTCTGTTCTCGGAATGTGTCCATCACCCACTTTGGTTCTGATTTATTTCCGAAATGAACCTGCATGACATTGTGTTGAATTCCTTTCCTTTGTCCTCTGTCCGCTCGACGACTTTCACTCTTTCTTCCGCCGTTGTACATCACGAACATCTTTGTGTTCATCATCTGCATGGTCATCATCTCAGTGATGATTCTCATGTTTCGAGGATGCTTCTTGGCCAGAAGAGTTCTTCAATGATTCTTCTGCTGCTATTTCTTATTGTTGTTATTTTTGTTATTGCTGTCTTTGTTGTTCATATTCTTATTGTTGTTCATATTCTTCTTGATGTTTTTACTATTCTTCATATTCTTCTTGTTGTTTATATATTTACTGTTGTTCATATTCTTTTTGTTGTTTATATATTTACTGTTGTTCATATTCTTTTTGTTGTTCATATTCTTCCTGTTGTTCATATTGTTATAGCTGTTATAACTTCTATTGTTGTGCTCTCCATTGCCAATTACCAAGGAAATCCCGGCAGCCATCGACAGCGGTTTTGTTTCGACCCCTCTCAACGTGGAACGAAACGTCTTTTTACGTCAATTTCGAAAGGTCCAAACTCCACTGCGTGCAAATGTCGAATATTCTGTTTCCCTACCCCACGACTCAGAGTTTAACATGGCCAGGATCCGGATGCTTCAAGTCGGAAGTGTAAGAGAAAGGAAAATGTGTCATGGCAATTCCGACACAATCCAGTTTCCCTCACAATCCCCCCACCCCTAATTGTTGATCCTTTCGATCCTCCTCCACCGTCTTCTGTCGCTCACTCTTGTATTTATGATTTGATTTTTGCTCACGCTGTTCCATTGCTGTCACTTTCAGAGGGAACCCCACTGGCTTGAACTATCGCAAACAAGCATCGTCATCATCGTCCTCGTGATGATCGTTGGCTGGCGTCGTAATTGAAACCCTTCCAGCCATGATTCCTTAAACTATTGTACAGTTTTTTTGGGTTTAGAGCTTGTTGGCATCTCATTGGGATCGATCACAATCTCTCTCTCAATTTTATTCTTTGTGTAGCCCTGTCTCACTTTCTCTTTCACTTTCTGTGTCTCTCTCTTTCACTCTATCTGTCTCTCTATATCACTCTCTCGCCCTCAATCGTTCTCTCTGTCTCATTGCTTCCAATCTCGGAAAATCCCTTCGTTCATCCGTTGGCGAAAGTTTTCCGAGATTTCATTGCGGTGTCTTTAAAACTTCCTGCACGGCAAAAAAATTGTCGCAACTTTCTACGAGCGGAAACGGAAACTAAAGATTGATTATTTTGAGACTATTTTGAGCGGTGAGAGAAATTTCTGTTTTCGACGGAAACGTTTTTGGTGATCATGTTTTACACGTTTCCCCCTTTCATAGATTTCCAAACCTATTTATTTCAATTTCAAATAGTTTTTGTCTGATGGAATATCTCTGGTGTTTCTATCGACTTTTCCAGTGGATCTTTGTGTTACTTCAAAATATGTAATCGTTCTTGTTAGATAATCCAAATATTCTTAGTGATAAAAGTTTCCACATTATTCTTTCGACGCAATGCCAAACTATAGAAACAAGTTGGAAAATGTCAAAAAGAATATCAAGTGAAATGATGTGGAAAAATAACAACAAGGTCAAAGGTCAGTGAAGACAATTTTAAATAACATAAATAAGGAAAAGAAGAAAGAATGGGAGGAAAACAACGAAACTTAAACTGCATTACGAAGAGTGAAGAAGAAAGCAATGAGGTCTGAGTGAGTGAATGTGGGAGTGGAGAGTGAGTGAATGTCGACCTGAGTATGAGTGAATGTGGACGTGGAGAGTGAGCGTGTGAATGTGAGTAAGTATTTACTAGTGTGTGCGTGTTTGTTGTTACTTTATTGTGTGCTCAACAACAGGCGACCAGAAGCGGCAGCAACAATCGAACGACAGAAGGACGACGCAAGCCGCAAAAATCCTGCCTTTGTCGACGAAACGAAAACATGGCGACCAAAATAGGGGAAGGAGGAAACGAAGGCGATCAAGAATGAGTGGATGGAGGTGGGGGGAAGAACCGTGGTGGTGGTGTATGTGTGTGGCTGTGGTTGTGAGAGTGAGTGCGAGGCATAAAGACGTGTTAGTGTGAGACAATATTTACTTCCGGTTGTGGTTCTATTTCCCGTTGTTCTTATTGTTGTTCTTGGTGTTGTGGCTATTGTTATTGTTCTTTTTGTTTTTATAGTTGATTTCTGTTTTCCCTCTGTTGATTCTGTTTTTATAGTTGATTTTTTTTCTCAACTGCTTCTTTGTTGTTGTTGTTGCCATTCGTATTCTGTGTTATTGTTTGCTTTGTCTGACTTTTTCACTCTCTTTATCATTATCTCTTTCTCTCTCTCACTTTCCCATTGTTATTTTTCCTCATCAATTCTTGAGTTGAAGAACTTTCTCAATCATTATTTGTTATGCTATTTTATCTATTCCTGTTGTTGTTGTTGTTCTTTTCGATGGTTTATCATTTGTTTTTGTCCATTATTGCCATTGTTGATATTGTTTTTATAGTTGTATTTGTTGTTATGGTTTTTTCTGTTATTGTCGTTTAAATGTTGTTGTTATTTATCTGTTCTTATTGTTTAGCTCTTGTTATTGTTTAGCTGTTCATTGATGTTCTTAAATACTACGTATATTTTTTGTTGTTGTCTTTTCAGATTAAGTCACTTCGGTGTCATACACAGAGATCCTGCCCTCAAAGGATACACGATAACAACCAATCTATGAGTGTGTGTGCATGTGTGGGTGAACGTCTTCCATAGTAATAACAACATCAGCCGTAACAACAACATCAGCAATAACAACAACATCATCCATAACAAAAACATCAGCAATAACAACATCACCAATAAGAACAACAATTACGGCTTTATTCCCTCGATTTATATTGTCGTCGAGATGGTCGTAATCGTTGCCCTTGTTGTTGTTGGTTTTATTGTTACTGTAAACACTTTTAAGATTTTTGCTATTTTTGAACTAGAACTGGTTGTTGTTGTTTTTGTTACCTTCTAGTTTGTTGTTATTGTGGTCATAGCCCAGAGTAATCTCGAAATTTTTGTTATTGTTTGAGTTGTTATCTTCGGCTTTGTGTAGTTTAGTCTGGTTATGAGTCTTTAAGAAATGAAATGCGTTTTATAAAAATTTTAAATTTTTCTTCACAGGATTTTTAAATAATTTTTGTAAATTTTGTAATTTTTTAAATAATTTTTGAGGGCTTTTCTTCAGTTATATAACTTTTATTAAGTTAATTATTTAAAAATTAAAAATGATGAGATGATAATTGTTTCCCTTTATTTTAATTTTTTTTCAAAGTTTCGTGTAAATTTATTCTCTTTCTTTTCCTATTTTCTTAAAATTTTTTCATTTTCTCTTTATATATTTTCATTTTCATTCTTCTCTACTTTTTATATATTGTTTTTGTTTTCCCAGCCACTCGATTTCTCGTCTTCTTTCTGCTCTCAAATGTCATCCCAATCGCAAGGTGGTGTGTGTTCTGTAAGGCTTCAATAGAATTCCAAGGCACGCACTAATTAAGTTTGATTCTTCTCTCTTCCGCGATCCAGAAGCCGAGTTGAGCTCTTTTGTCCTTGAAAGAGTCTCAGAAACTTCTGGCAATTTGGCTAATTGAAAACGCCTGGCATTCGTGGATATTCGATATGGAAGTAAAAACAGCTTTCATTGATCTAAAAATAATTTCAGTTATTTCGAATTTCTATTACTAGTGAAATATGGATTCGCGAACAATTTCACGGAGAGAATAATCTGAGAATATCTGGAGAGTTTTGCTTGAAATGAAGTTAAGTAAATGCGGAAATGAAAAAGATTGAAATTTATTTATTTAAGTTAACTTGAAAAATAAAGAACAATTATAATAGTTTTTAATTAAAGTTTTTATTAAATTATTGAAAATTAAAGATGCCAAGACTTTCAAGTCTTCAAGGACTCATCAATATTTCTTCAATAATTTTCGATCGTTTTAATTATTATTAATTCACTATAGTATCGAAGATATTGTATTTAAAAAAAAGTGTTATATAATTATAATCCTTCATAAAAATACTTTTCTGACAATTTTCATGTTCCGTTTTCCTCGTTCGTCTTCGCATTCACCATATATTTGGTAAACATTTATTTTCCACCCCATTCTCTACGCCATCACCATCTCGTCTCCCAACGACTACTGTTATTAATGACCGTTGGAGCCTCGACTGACAGAGAAAGAGACGAAAAGACAATGAACGTAGGCAAAATATGATGATGATGAATTTCATGTTAAATAGCAGTGCATCAATACTCACACACACGCACACAGACACACATAGCCTACACAGTCACATGTGGAGACGTTTACCGAAGCAGAGGACACCAACAAATATCAACATAAACATAAAATTAATGCGATGTAATTTAATTGTGTTGGGGAATGAGAGAGAAAAGAGGATACCGAACGATCGAGGGACTTCGAGTCGAAACCAGGATCGCATCGATGACGAGGGGAGGAGGTGAAGGAGGAGAAGATTGGGCGCGGTAAACACACCAGGGAACCCAATGGGATGAATTTCATAACCGAGCACATAAAATGGGAGGGTCAGAAGAAGAGAGAAACAAGGATATGCGAGTGTCCTCATATGAATCAGAGAGGGAGATTCAGAAAAAGAGACATCAGGAGAGAGAAAGAGAGACAGAAACAGAGAAATCGAAAGAGAGACAGAAACAGAGACATCAATAGAGGGAAAGAGTGAGTTAAAGGGAGAGGAGGAGAGAGAGAGATAGAGAGGTTGTGAAAAAATGGTATTAAGAAAGGAACTTTATGACCGCACATAATAAAAGTTATCAATATGAGACTTCAGCAAGAGAAAAGTTAACAACACACACACTTATACACCAACATAAACACACACATTCCCCGACAAACCAATACAAACACACACATACCAATACACAAACGCACTTACACGGACACAAAGGGATCGGCTTGCGTTGAACTCGCTGAATGAAGCCACCAGCAGCCTAAATGCACTTAGTGGGCGGCCATTCAAGTTCACAAACCGGAAGTCCCCATATTAATGGCTGCCATCCTCTCTCGGCGGTTGTATGTGTGTGTGTGTTTTTTTGCGAGCCGTTGGCCTGCAAAGAGAATTTAACATCCACACAAGAACCGCGGAGAAAAATGGGCGGAAAACAAGTTGTGTGAGAGTGGGGGAAGAGATTGAAGAAGAGTCGGGCAGTGAGAGAGAGAGAGAGGGAGGAGAGTCAGCCATAGAGAGATACTGAGAGTCTGTCAGAGTGAGATAGACAGTCAGTCGGAGAAAAAGGAGTGAGAAGAAGAGAGAGAGCAGCTTTGCTCGTCTCGATTTCACTGGCCTCCATCAACGAATCATGTGCTGCTAGTTTTGACTTTAACCTCGATATCGAGTTTTCGCTTTAAGCCAAATCACTCAAGTGAATTCTATCTGTCCATGCTTCGTTGAATGGGTCAGGTGGGCTTTGGTTATTTCGGATTAATAACACTATTCTCTTCATTAGCCTAGTCAACGATCAATGGTCTTTCCAGTCAATTTACGCTTTCTCCGACCCATAATCTCTCATTAACCAACCATGAAGCATCTAAACACCTTCATAACCATTCGACTTATGCACTTTCCCATCTTCTGTCGTCTTTTGTCATCCCTTGCCTCTTCCTTTTCCTCGTCTATCTATTCTCATATCCAAGAACTATTCAACCTTTGGTCCAGCCACCTGTCCATCTGTTCGTTGCTCCATCCACGCTCGATTGAATCGCCCATCGATCCGACTCGACTTGAATCGATCCGATCATCCATTTAACATTCTCCCTTCGTTATTTATCGACTCATTTTCCCTTTCCTTCACCTGTCTCTTGCTTCCTCCTTCACTTCCTTCTTCTCCTCCAACAGTTCCATTTCTCTCCATCATACCTCCATGGCTCAAAAGTCATCCTGCGGTCGCCTGAAATTCCTTGTTTCTAGCATCGACTTGACTTCGATTTGACGTGCCATCGTGTCAGTTTGTCTGTCTATCTCTATCTCATTCACTCTGGCTTTCGTTCTTCGGTTTTATCTCGCTCGAGACTGTATTCATAAGTTTGTCATTGTGTTTGTGTGTGCCTTTGTGTGAATGGGACGGTGTCTGTGGCATGTCAAATATCGATTTGGGATTTAATCGCTCCATTACATTCGATCAACCAACAGACAAAAAGTTCTTTTGAGTTGAGGTTTTTCGTTGAAACTGTTGTTATCAAAGTTGTTACTGTTTTTAAAATTGTTGCTATTATCGAAGTTGTTTTTTGTTACTCTTATCAAAGGTGTTGTTGTAGTCCTTTGGGTGGTCTCCACACTCTGAATAAATGAGGTGTTTTGTCCGACTTTTCATCGTATGCTTGAATGTTTTTTCTTCCCACGCACGCCACTGTATCCCTATCTATATCTCTCTCTCACTCTCTCTCTCTATCTCTCTCTATCTATCTCTCTCACTCTCCCTTTCTCACGGCTTTTCGGCTCGTTTTTCATCCGCCGAGCGGAAACTCGTCAACCTACGATCCCACTTTAAAATCCTTGTCTCCTTCCTGGAATCTGTCTGTCTGTCTCTCTGTCATCTCCACCCCAGCGTCCATCCGGATGTCTCTATGTGCGTGTAAGTGTGTGTGTGCTGGAATGTAGCTGTGTGCGTGTTTCCGTTCGGAGCGATGAATAATGTTCGAATCGATGTTTTTGTGGCTTAAGTTATTAAGACAAATTAGGGTCATTTGTTTGCCACCGTCTCCATCTCCGGACAAGGATACTTTTTCGCCATCCGCAAGTGGAAATATTTTCGAGAATATTTTCACACTTGAGGTCGGTCGATTGAGGTCGGTTGGCATTTGTCGATCACACGACGACGAAGGATTAGATTTTGAAATTTATGACAAAATAATTGGTCCTTGCAGAGAATTTCGAAACAAGGTCCACTCCGAAAATTCCTTCCTGCTATCGAATTTCATTCTAACCGCCATCGGCTTCGGTCGAAATTAAGTCAAAACGAATCAGGAGAAAGGCAAGAGCAAGAAGCCGAGAGGTCAGAAAGAGACCCCAGGAAGAATGAAGGTAGCAAAATATTTTCCGAAAATTCCCCAAAAGATTGAATTTCAAAATTCTATTTCTTCTATTTCCATTTGGGGAAATCTTTGCTTTTCTTAATTGTTGCTGCTGCTACGTCTCTGGTCACCATCGGCTCCTTCGGAAGCATCCAGTGCAATATCTTTGTGCTTTAATTAAAAATAAATTAATTATTTATTTCATGGAACACCCTGCGGCGGCCGCTTTTGGTTTGAGCGAACGTCAATGGCCAGCGGCTACTTGGCAATTACTTTGCCCAAAATGTATTTGGCAATTATTTTCCACAAAATGTTGTCGAATGCCGAATGCAAAATTCATTCAAGGCAGGTGCGGCAACTTGTGTTTTACCAGGATTATCCGGAGAACGATCCCAGAGAGAGAGAGAGAGGATGAGAGAAAAAGAAGGACAGACAGAAGGAGGCTAAATGGAATTCGCAAATCGTTCTGGAATTCGCGGTCACAAGCGATGTAATTCGGTTAAAATTTATGAGACAAAGAGAGACAGACAAACAAACAAAAACACAGGGAGACAAACACATAGAGAGACAAACGGACGGAGACAAAAAGACTAAGAGAGCAAGACTAAGAGAGAAAGACTGAAAAATACTGAATGAGAGAGAAATACACAGACAGATAGAATGATAGAAATCCGAAGGTGAATGCGGATGAAGTGGGGAACGAACTCGTGCAATTAATTTTTAATTGAACTCATTAAGCGAGAACAAATGACACAAGCAACGAGGACAAAAATAACTACAATAGCTCTGACGCCCACGGCAGCGACAAAACAACGGGAGACATTAAATAAAATAACAACAACAACAATGGTAATGTCAACAACAACGACAACAAACTGACATCGAAACACACCCACAGGTGAAGACGAATCCCAAAATAAGCCTTCAGGCAGCCAACGTGGCTTAAAACTCTAGAAATTTGTCGAAGATGCAAAGATGGTGGGAACGAAGGAATGAAGAAGGGATGAGAAAAATATGACTCATTGGGAAGCGTATGTTGTTGTTGTTTGTAACCTCAAGCCAGCATGTTGCTGACAGACAGGCCGACAGACGATCGGAGGAGATGGGATGGGGATGGTAATAGGAAGAGGCCAAATTGAGTCAGAGCCGGAATACGTTTGTATCCTGTGGATAGCTCAGAGTCTTAATAAACTTTTGCTTGTTTGTTTATTTTTTGAGATGTTCTCATTGTTTTTGTAGTCGTTGTTGTTATTTTTGTTATTGTTTTCATTGTTTTTTACTTTGTTGTTTTTGTCGTTGTTTTCTTTGTTGTTATTTTTGTCTTTTTTGCTTTCGTTATTGTTTTGTCATCGTTGTTGTAGCAATTGTTGTGGTTTTCGTTCTTTGCATTTTGTTGTCGTCGACGAATTATTTGTTTTTGTAGAATAAGTTCTTCAATTATGAGAGAGATGCGAAGGACGAGGCTTTGTGCACGAAAATAGAAGGCAATTGTTCACAAACCAAGAATGGGGACGAATCTCAGGGGAGAAGAAAAATAAATTCAAGCAAGAAAAGCGAACCTGCTAGCGATTTCTTAATTAGCATTTTTAATGGGAATTTCTGATCGAAACAACAATTGCTTTTACGTCTTCGAGCGAGTCGTTGGCGGGTCATGATTTCAATTGGCTTCCGGTGCGAAGAAGTGGGCGGAGAAACAAGGAAGTTGAGTTCAATGAATGAGAGTGTAAAAGAGATAAAATGACATCACTTTCAATGCGGTTACGAAGATGTATGAGAAACATTTAACACAGGATTCCAATTTCATCATCTATTTCAAATCAGTCACTGTCGACTTCATGAATCAGTATTTATGATGGAAGATTATTTATGATTGGAAACAATAGAATGTACGAATTTTGGAATTTAATTTAAAAAGTTGTAATTCTTTGAAGAGTCAAGGATTGAATTGTGGTCACCCGGTCGTATGATTAACTTTTAATTCATGCAATGAAAATTTAAAGAGAGAGATTAAGATCCTTGAATAATCAGATTCCATTACTTTATCAAATACTTGAGTCATAATTTTTCCTTAGTCAGCATGTGTGAGATTCGACCGATCGCCGCTTCACTTCACATCACGTCACGTTCTCAACATAATGCGTTGTCGCAATAAAACGACAACTGAAACATTGATCGAACACATAGAGAAGTGATTAAAAGCAGTGGTTGATTTAAAAACCGTGTCGTAAATAAATGTTTACGTGCAGTTGCCGCTGATGTAAAAGCACTTGCAATCGAAGGACACCATCAGGGACGGCGACGTCCAACGAGGGATGAACGAGGGACGATCTAACACAAACACACTCATAAACACACACAAAAACACACACACATACAAACGCAGCCAAGCAAAGAGATTATATTAGCCAATAAATGTGCAAATTATGTGCACATTTTAGCGGTTTCCTTATCCTCCTCTCTCTCTCTCTCTCCCTCTCTCATTCGCTTGTGTCCGTTGTCTTTGATTGGATCTCGAGGTAGTTAACTTTGTGACCCCAACCTCAACCCCCTCGTGCTCATCCTCGCTTGTCCTCGGCGGTCGTTTCGGCTTTTATGAGCAAGTGGACGTTTAGCGGTCGTTCACGAGAATTTGTGGCTTAACGACACACAAACACACAAATAAGAGACGTGCCAACCGGATGCGGAAGTGGGAACGAGGCTTCTTCTTCTTCTCTCCGCCCAATTTCTGGCCCGAGTCCGAATTTTCAGATATGTTAATGTGAGTGTCTGTGTTTTTTTCTACGCGAGCCACTCACACGAAGTTCTAATAGCATTTTATGTGTATGTCTCACTCTTTCTTCACAATGCTTCTAACTTTCTCTCTTTCTCTTTCTCTCTCTCTCTGGCAAGCACTTCGGTCCTTTGCAATATAATAAAACCATAGAAAAGAATGGAGAAGGAGAAGAATGAAGACCAACAACAATCGAAGAAGTCTTTGAAAAGCTTTTAAAGTTTCTCGTGTCTCGTCCTGCAAACGTGATCTCGTCCTTATCTGATTTGGGCGTCCACATACAAGCGAGTAAAAATGCTTTCATTCTCACATCCGGTGAATACTTTAAAAGCCTTTTCTTCCAACACGAACACACATGTCTTTCGTACTCTTTATCTCTTTCTTACTCTTTATCTCTTTCTTACTCTTTATCTCTTTCATACTCTTTCTCTCTCTTTCATACTCATTCTCTGTTTCATACTTTTCTCTGTTCAATACTCTTTCATACTCCCATACGTTTCACACAAATCCACAGTTCTTTTCCCACACCCACACAGCAGGACCTGTCACATTTACCTCCTCCTTCGCTCCTTCCGTTCTTCCTTCCGATTTCCCTCTCATTATTTCACGATAAAAGCCCAAATCTTCTATCTGTCTCCTCTCTCTCTCCACAACTCACCGTATGACACCAATAATAACAACATGGGGTAATTTTTAAGAGGCCTTCACTCGTGCGAGAGGATTAACAAAGAACCGAAAACGAAAAAAAAACGTACACCAAAGACCACACCAAGAAAAAACTTCAACGAAAAACCAAAAACACCACAAAACCAGAAGTACAAAAAATAACCGGCGAAAGTGAAAAACGAGGAAATTATCGCCCGCCTCCAATTTTTCATGTCTGGCTCTGGATTTTGTTCACCCACCTCTGATTTTTGCTCCCGCCCCTAATTTTTCTCTCCCACCTCAGATTTTTTCACTCGCCTCCAATTTTTCTCTCCCGCCCCCAATTTTTCTCTCCCGCCTCAAATTCTGCTTTTGTGTCTTCTTCTCTCCTTCTTCTCTTCCTCCTCACCAATAATCGGGGATTGGATTGAGGTTTTTTGCTTGGGCTGCGGTTAATTTTCATGCTTTTTTCCAACATGGGCACTTTGCTCGAGTCGCGTTGAGTTGCAGTAGCCGATTTTCGATTCTCGAGTTGTGGTTGTGGTAGTTTTTGCTCTCACGACGATCACTATATGGTGGTTATCAAGAGGGAAATAATGAAAGGGAACCACTTGACAGAGAGAAAGATGGAGAACCTGGACAAGTGGACGATTAGCGTCCTTTGAATCAATTCTCTCCCTCCGTGTTTACTTCCAACCGCTTTTTTTGTTCAAGTCAATGAGTGCTGTTAATTAAAATTGAGCCCTTTTAATTGCCAACTCATGAAGACTGAGCGATAGACCAGAGGATTCGATGGCCGTAACGTGACGTGACTAGAAATTAACATTTGAGGCCTTAAGATTTGACCTATGATTTCGATGAAACAATTTAAAATTATAAACAAAAGAGAGATTATTTGATATAATATATTTATTCTTACGACCAAATATCAGCCAATTTGCAATGTGACTATTAATTAAAATATTTAATTACACGCCCACTGTTTTCTATCCTGATTAACCCTTTTCGCATTGGCTCAAAGCTCTCCCACATAAGTTTGTCGCAGTATTAATTAATCCATAATTAATGCTCTCTGTATCGTTTTAATCACATCAAAGAGAATGCGTAATATTTAGTTAATCATCCAATTAATGAGTTGGCTTCAAATATGTTGGTATATTTAAAAAAAAAATATCACAAAAGTAACAATATCTATTAAAAACATTTTTTTTATTTTTCAAATAATACAAATCAATGTTATTTTGAGATCGTTATTTTTTTCTATTTTAATCAAATTTACTGCATCACCAAAAACCATCGTCATTCTCAAATTTCAACCAAATCGAGTCCAACAAACACGAGGATTTTCCAGCCATTCACCTTTTCCATGGAAAGGTTAATTTTGCAAAACACAAGGTGAAAAACGAAACGAAAAATGTAAAAATAGAAGAACAATGACACTAAAAGCGGCAATAAGAGAAATAGAAATGCTTTTATTTTAATGAAAATATTTGAATCATCTCGTTTCACACCCCACTTAATGCGTTTCCATTTGAGGTGTCAATTTTACTGCCAACGCGTCGCCAAAAAGGTTTTCAATACACTGAGAAAAAATAATCATGACAAAATAAATTCCAATATTTTTTAATTTTCTCTCTAAAACACACCCAAATGTAGGAAGAGTTTTTTATTTCCAAGTTCATATTAATTTCATACTAAATTGTGGAAACCAATTTTCGAAATTTATTAGAAAAGTCCTTGATGAAAAAACCGAATCTATGTATTTGCTCAATATAAACAAATCGAAATCTGGGGTCGAAGTTTCGTCTCCATTGACACTTAATATAGAGGTAATTGAACTCTTGGCGAAGAGAATTCCATGGAGCACATTTAAAAAATCAAAGAATACGATCAGAAACTTTTGCAAATATCTTGTGATAAGTGAAAAATGTTCCCCATTTATTCTGTGACAGAGGAAAGAAAAATATGAACTGTGGATGGAAAATTCCCACATTGTCTCTTCTTGCGGCGCCAAAGAACGAACTTTGTTGGTTTATGTTCTTTTATTTTTTGGTTTGTTTTTTTTTTTCTTTCATCTCAATTTGCGCACAATTCCCGACAAAACTTTCGTCACGCAGCCAAACAATTAAAGAGAGCTCCAGAGTTCCTTGTGTTCGGTTTTTATGCTTATTTTTGTATACCCTACACTATGACATTTTCTCCATACAACAACTTTCTATTTTATTACTTTCATGTTCATAATTAACTTCAATTAAATTCCGTTCATATGAAATTTATTCATATATCAAATTTATTCATATATCGAATGAGTTCAATCAAAGAAATTTTCGCCTGTAGGGTTTATGCCACAGTCGGCCTAGCCGAAGATGATACTTGTACCGTTTTCTCTTCTCTTTTATGCGCAACTATTTCTCGCAGAGCAAACAAAGGACGACGGACAAGGACAGGGACATTATAGGCGAGAGAAAGAAGTTAACTGTAGAAGGAGCGAGGTGGAGTGAAAGAGACGCTGAGGTAAAAGAGAGAGGCTGATGAGAAAGGGACGGAGAGAAAGTGGCATCAACTATGGGCTAATAAAAGTTTACACGTATTCCTGACGTTGTTATCGCTGTTAGTGTTTCTGTTTGTGTAGTGCAGTGTGTGTGTGTTTGTATAGTGTAGTGTGTGTGTGTGTGTTTGTGTAGTTGTAAAGACATTCTGTTCTTGCTATTGTTTGGGTTTCTATTGTGCTCTTTGCTGTTGGTCTTACAACTTATCGCAGACTTCTTTAGACGGACAGACAAGGACCAGGTGAGTCGAACGAATCCTCCAACCATGGAGCGCATGAGTTAAGTTGGGTTCAGTTGCTGGAACCAATTAAAGTGAGGCCAAACAAGGTGTGGTTTCTTCTTCTGCGACCACTCGAACAACCAGCTTCACCTCAACTCCCTCGATTCGGACCAAAAACTAAGTGGCCTTTGATGGGGAAGATGAACCAGAGATGGAGGGAACTTTTTCTCAGAAGACATCATCGACACGTAGGCGCCGTAACGTGGGGAAATTAACGAGATACGAACTTAACGAGAAGGGTTCAAAAGGTCAGGGGAGCAAAAAACATCGGACAGAAAATCTGAGCCACTGATTGAATAATTTATTAACTTCAAAGCCAGAAGAACGTGAAACAATAATCGAGGGCTTAAAAGGGGGATTGGGTCGCGGGGATCCTAAGAGAGGTTAAGCGTTTGCAACTGGGGCAAAGTATTGCAACAACCACAACAACAAGTGGATGAAACAATTGCCAACAATAGAATAAATTATACAATGAAAGGTTTTCTCTTGTGTTTCTTTCTCAAATATTTACCATCACTTGGGGTTGACCTTCTGGATTCTGCTTGTTGATGTTTTTATTTTTATTGTGGTGGTTTCTGATTTTTTTCTTGATATTTTTTGTAATTTCTGTTTTTCATTTAAATTCACTTGTTTCTTATTTTTATTTAATTTTTACTATTGTTATTATTTTTTGTATATTTTTGTATACATTTTGGTTTTTATTTCAATTTTTCGCTATCACAGAATCTTCACACTTTTCCAGCGATTTCATCCGCGTGTCCTTTTTTATTTCCCGAACTTTTTATTCTATAAATTTTTAGCCTTTTTCACCTTCACTCCCCACGCAATGGGGTTAAAAGCACCTCGTTCAAGATTCTTGGAACTTTTATCTACATCGCAAGGTATTTTCTCGCAATCGCGATCGCAATCGCCTCACCTCTGTCGAGAGGTTACTGTACTTTATATAGTCTATGCTACCTCAGGATGACTTAAGTACTTCCACGAATATCTGGGGAATAATTATGTTAATAAGATTTTTTCCTGCCGGCTTCGTTTGCGATTAGGAAGAACTTTATTTCCATGCTGCTCTTACTACTTTTTCCCTTTCACCGCCCACTCTTTCTCGTTTTGACTTCTCACGAAGCTCCTTCTTCTTCTTCTTGTTCAGGACTCGTCGCACGCAACTCGAGACGGCACCCGTTAAGACCGCTGAAAGCCGACCGACCGACCGCTTGTGGTCGGAAAATAATTTATTCTCCGTCTTGAGTGTTATGAGCATCCACTTCCACTCGGCTCAGCGTCATCGACCACAGTTCGCGTCCTGTGTCCGCGTGTCCTTGCCGTCTTCTCAGGAAGCAGAAGAAGTGGTTGTTCTTTTTGTTATTGTTGTCGTTGTAGATGATGGGGTGAAGAGACCTCAAGTGCAGCTGGCGCACAAAACTTATATTATTGTTGCCATTATATACACGTTAGAGATTTCATCCGCGAAACCCGCATAAAGTAATTGCGCGAACTCCTTTTACATGGGGTGTCAGGATGGCAAGAGTGATTACGGAGGAGGTCGGGACTTAAAGTAATTCTCATTATTTATGGAGAAACTACTGAAATTACAATTCGCGATATTGTTTTTTATAGGTCCCTAAGATACTGAGTAGAAGAAAAAGATGAAGGAGCCAAGAGGAAGAAGCCAAAATAGAAGCAGGAAGACCCGAACTTAACTGAATTGATTGAAACTTGATATTCCTTGATTTTCATTAGGAACAGAAAAAATACGTCGTATCAAATGACCAACAATTTTGATTGGAAAGATTTTGCCAAAAAGAAAGTATTTATGGATCTTGAATACATATGCAAGGGTATAGAAAAAAAATCTTGTATATGGAAAAAAATTTATTTTTCAAAAGTAATCACTTATTGTTTGTAAATAAAAAAAGTTTTATTAAATCTTTAAATCTTGTGTCCAGTTTCTAATTTACCCTTATTCGAATAACTTTCATATTTTTATTTGATTATTATTTATTTGTATTTGAACATATTCCTTGATATCATGTTCAAACATACAACTTAATTCGTATGTAAAAATATGCAACAATAAATATATAAAATAAAAAATAAAAAAATATCAAATAATTGATATTTTCCCTGAGAGGATGTAAAATACAAATACACCACTCAAACCTTATACTTGTTATGGCAATGTTGACAAGGCTTTATGTGAATTTCAACAAGCTCTGTGAACGATATTGATATTGAATGTAACATTTGCCAAAGACAGAAATTCTTGGAATGCGCACATGATTTGTACTCGATTTCCAACAAAGATTTCATAGAAATTCATTGATCATTGCATTTAGTTATGTTGGTTCGTTAAACAAGAATTATATTGGCTATCAATTTTAATTTGGAAGAGCCTGGTCGAGGACAATTTGTATTTTCATATTCTAAGAAACTATTTGTTGGCTATATTTCCAGTGGATCAGAAATAGATATCGTCATGAAAGTTTCTAATATGAACATTTTTTATTTATTTATTTCTCGAAGTACGAAATTTCCCATTCGCAAATTTTCGCTTAGTGAACTTCTAAATGAATCCTTTGGCTGAGTTGAGAGTACGGGGCGTATCCCAAGTGAGTCATTTAATGCTCTTCAACGGTCAACTGAACTTTGGGATACGGAAAATTCACTTGGGATAGGATCTTTCGGAGGCCCTTTCAAATTCATCCGTTTGATCAACTGCACTCTCCAAGGAGAACAAGGGTCTTTTAATTATGAGATGGCGAGATAGTTGTTATCTTGTTCAAAGGCAGACATGAAATTGAAGAAGGTTTTTTACTTGTGTTTTTTTTCTTATTACAAAACGAATTTGATGAAGGTTTTTACTTGAGTGTTTTTTGCAAGACGAACGCAGAATTTGGATTTTATATGGTTTTCTAAAAATTGTATAAAAAAATATTTTTTAATTAAGATATTTTTAGCAGTAGTTATTTATTTCGATTTAAATTTGTTAAGTTTTTATTGATTTTCTTATATTATTTATTTTAAAATATATATACATATATTTTTTTACATATTTTTTTCTTTTTAGTAATTTCTTGTTTATTTTGTTTTCATTAATATATTACTTTACCTTTATTTTGATTAGTAATTGTAAGTATTTTTTTACTTTCTTCTCTTTTTATTTTCTACTTTCACTCGAAAAAACCACTTACAATATTCAATTACAATACCCACAATGTAGCAAATAAAAACGGTTATTAAATTTCACTATTTTTACAATAAAAACACAAGTGTATTTTTATTTCTTTCTTCACTCACTACCGTCGAATGATTTCGTCGCACAGGATCTCATCTCATCACTTCGATTCGATCTTAAATGTGAACATTTCCCGCCAAACGTTTTATGTCCTTCCGCCGAGCGGTTTCCGGTTGCTCTCGTTCGAGTTCGCTCTTAACGCGTATGCATGTCGAAGATAACTGAATTTTCGCACAATTTTCCAAGTCTTAACAACTGCACGCCGCAAACGCTTTTCCGTTTTCCGTCCTTTTCCCCAAGCGCCAACCAACATTTTCTCCCCACCATCTCGCTCTCCCTCTCTCTCTGTGTCTCTCTCTCTGTCACTCTCTATCTGTCTGTCTCTCTTTAGCCAAACGAACTCCTCCCTAAGTAACGAAAAACATAGAATGAACGAATCGCAAGAACCGAGAGAGAGAGAAACAATTTCACAGAGCCGAATACGAGGAGAGAATGAATAAATGAGAGAGAGTCTCGGAGAGAGAGCAGACAACTGTTGGTCTTCGTGAAAGCTTTCGTCCTCTCTCGCGATGCCGGCTGTCGTCTTTGTGTTCGCTCCACAGGACTCCGAATGAATGTGGATGCTAAATTGTTCCATACAAATAACTCCGAGTGAGAGCGAAAAAGTGAGAGAAATTCTTCTTCGAAGCAATTGAGAAAATCGTCGCCAATCAACAGGTTGTTCATCCGAATAGTAATCCTATTAACGCAGCTCTTTTCGTCCTTATTATTTGGTTTTGGCTTTTTGACAATTTTCCGCTGCCTGCTCTACGTTGCGAGTGGAAGAGAGAGATAGAAATAACAACAGGGGAATTCGACAATTTATCGCTCATTAAAGCTTTCGGAACAGATGTCTGGGTCACTGGGCAGGCCTAGGTCACGTCCTCTGTGTTGTGGTCGTTTCCGGATCCCTGGAAAAATTACACTCTGAAAGAGGTGGAAGACCTTTATAAAGTGGTAGTACTTAGTTTAGGCCATTAACTATGATTGGTGCATTTAAAAAAAACGTTGAAGTGTCTGAAAGATTTCAAATATGGGAAATAAAAAACTTTTCTAGATCAATCCTAAAGGGATTTTAATGAAGAAATCTTATAAAATTAATAATTTTTCCAAATTAAATTATAAGAATTTCCAACAAGAATTTTTTCTAGTTCCACTAATACATGGTGAGTTTTCTAGTTTCCTTCTGAAATTTATTTAAAAGTGACCTCTGATGACTCCAATTTTATCAGATTATTCAAAAATCTGTACGAAAAAGACAGCAAAACAGAATGTAAAGAAGGTGCAAACATTCTTTTGACCTTCTTCTAATCTATTGTCAACTGCTCTCCCTTTTCTGTCCTTGTCCCTTTCATAAATTACTGCAATGGTTTCAGAATTTCATCAAATTCATTCATTCATTCATTCATCCCTTCACTCATTCATTTATTCGTGCATTTTTCATTTGTTAATCGCCAAAAAGTATGCAAAATCCTGCAGTACTCGTGCTTAATCAAGACAAGTGGAAGAAGCTTAAGTGAGGAAGTAACAGAGAGAGAGAGAGTTAAATAAAAGAGGAAATTGGGAGAGTGAGTGGCCGTCTTGGACGCTGATGACAACGACGATGACTGCGAAATTCTCCAAGGAATCTCGTGAAAAGTATGTTTTCTATGCAAATAGTATGTAAATTGACGAAGATGGAGGGAATGCAGGAAGAGGCGGTGGAAGAACCGACGACGGCATCAAGCGGAAGCGCAACGAATTAAACTTATTCACAAGGGTCACACACTCACAGATACAACAAGAGACAGACAAGTAGACCGACAGACAGACAAACATACAAATACATATACAATGCGTATAAATAAACAATGCGAAACGGAGGAGACGACAACAAGAATCCCGGAAGGAGGAAGAAAATGATGAGAATCTCGGTGGGAAGAAGAGGCAGACCTCGGTAGACTCGTTATTGTCCTTTCGCATTTTTGCCATTCCTTCATTGACCAAATATTTGAGGAGCCACAAAAAGGCGACCCACGAGGAGGGGGCGAGAGAGGAATGCGGGAGGAGGCTGGTGTCCGACTGAGGCCCTCGCAAATATTTGTCCTTTGCAAATGTTCTGTTTACTTGGAGTTCTGTTTGATTTACATGTTGGATATATTTTTAAATTTCTCCCTCCCTCATATTTTTATATTTCTCTCTCTATCATATTTTACTTTTAAATTACTTCCTCATGATGATACAAGGGCAAACGTTTGTCAATGGAACAAACTCAGGGCTTGAGCTGGAGGCACATGTAATTAACTTATAATAAAGAAATTCCAACTTCTCAAGGCATCGCTTCGGCATGAAAGAAAGATGAAATATGAAGGAGGAAAAGATTTGAAGACATGATGAATTTTTCCTTCTAGCAGCTAGGGAGGGTTCCTTGAGAACTTTTCTCCTATCGCATGAAATCTTTTCCCTCTGATTCCGTGATTTAATCGTCGATATTAGCATGAGTTATTTATTTCCGGCCACCACTTGAGCGTTTCAAAGGTAAATTTAAACAGTCGATGGTGAACCTAATATTGATTTAATTAAATTAAATAAATTGCGTGAAGAGGAAAGTAAAAAAAAAAATATATATATATAATAAAAAATCTAAGGTTTTCACTCTTGAGCTCGAAATTAAAGCACTTAAAATGAAATGAATGTTAAGGGCCCAACAAGCACTCACACACACTCACACTTGAGTATGAGCATTTTCTCGCTCGTCAATAGGAGAGCTCACACACAGGCTCACAGTGTGTGGAAATTTATTAAAATGTCAATATTTGTCACAGGCAGACATCGGAGTCCCCGAGGTATCCCCCCCAACCTGAAGTCACAGCGATTCTCCACGTGCGCCGCGAGACGGATACGCCTCGCAAATGAAATCATTTCCCCCTCCAACCCATGTTCTCCCCCACACCTCCGCACGTCTCGGCGCACACACCTCTCGTCCTCTGCTTAACCGAATAGGATCAAAATAAATCCTTTTTAAGTTTCGAGAACATTGCACAATAAGACCCTGAAGCCCTTCCCACATTGTGATGACAATAACAACGATGGCAATGACAAAAACAACAACAAGAAGAACATTAAACGCAAAATAAAAACCCCAATAACGCGACCTAATTGAATTGTTTGAAGCGGTGCCGTCGGTGGGGGGAGAGCGATGGAGGGGCGTGGCCTGAGGACAACGAGTTGTTGTTGTCGTCGTTGTTGCCTCGGGCCACTTGAAAAAATAATAAAATTAAACCGGTGCTCAAGGAAGGGAATCCTTAAAGCAGAAGGTTGTTGGAATTGAGCAGGGTATGCGAAGATCCCCTTCAACCGTTGGAGGGAGTTACCACCCCATTACAAACTCAACCACCCCATTGTTTTGATTACCTCTCCCCTTCCCCCTTCGCAACTCAGTCAAATATCGAATTCAATAAGGACGTTTTTTTTGTCGTCTATGAATTTAAACGAAATGCTAATATTTCCAATTGAGGTAAACGTGTGATGAACGTGGGCACCTTGCTTGTTCCTCTCATCGAACCGTTCCCTAAACACCATACCATTGAAACCACATCCTCTCCTTGGTTACTTATACCATGACTTTTATGATTACGCCTATAATGTGAAGCACACACGCACACTCGAACACGCGAATACACATACTTATGCACACTCCAGCACGCACTTTCACTTTCTTCGGTTTTTTTTTTCGACGCCATCAGGCGCCACTTCCGCTTCCGTTACGACGACATAACAAACATTTCCGTCGTGCGCCATTTTAAAGCCTTCGTTTTTGGCGTCACTTTGTTGCGATTGCTAACAAGAACTCCTTTTCCTCCCTCCTTTTTTCTTTCGTCCTTCGTCCTTCTCTTTCTACCTCATCTTATATAATTTTACGTCCCCTGTTACTTTCATCCTTTTCCTTCATCGCACGATGTTCAGTTCTTTTCTTGGAATTCCAACCCCAAGTCTTTTCCACTTCTGCTTCTACTTCTTATTTTCCTTTTCTTGCTTCCCTTTCTTTAGCCATGAGATCTTCGTGTTCTTCCTACTAAACGCTTACTCCTTCTTCTATTTTTGTTTCTGATTCTTCCCCCTGTCTTTTGCCTCGGTCTATCTCGTCTCCCCTTTGGCATGTTCTTGATTTCGTCTATTTTGATTTTATTATTTGCCTGATTTTCTAGCGCCTCACGTTCAGCTCGTCGCGAAATCCCCTCATCTGCCCTCTCCACCCCTCGGTGTTTCACCCCTTTACCCTTTCATATCTTCCCTCTTTCTCTCTCTCTCTCTCTGTCTGCCCTGAAGCATGAGTGACATGTTCGCTCTCGCTCGCACCCCACCAGAACAAGGGGTGTCAACTGTTGACGCTTTTAAGCTGCTTGCGAAAGCTCTTTGACACTTTTGTGTTATTGAAAGCGACGAACGGACGAGGGCTCAACGGCGTCCTGAGGGTGGGGGCATGAAGAGCCGACAGGATCTGACTTCTCTATGTATGTGTTATGCACACACCCAAACAATGGAAACTCTCGCAATTCCCTCACGAACACCAAGAAGTCTATTTGCACGACGTTCGCTTTAAAGTCTTAAAGAAGCCACATCGATTCTCCCTCTCTCTCTCTCTCTCTTTTACTCCACCCCTCTATTTTATCACTTCCTTTTCGATTTAAAATCTGGAGCACTTCCGTTTAGAAGAAGAACCCCAGGTGTCTGTCTCTTATATGATAGAAGAATCAATTTATCTTCTTTCGATCGCCCATCCTTCTCCATAGTTTCACCCGTTTGAACTTCACAAGTCTATCTCTCTGTCAGTTTCTCAATCAGTCTCTCTATCGCCCTCCTACTCACACTTACTCACACTCAACCGCTCTTTTGAATGATTCCCACCTAGTCTGAATGTTCCTAGAAATGATGTTTTAATTAAGATTGACATTTAAGGTTTTTACTCTCAGAATAATTTCATTATCATTCTGGCTTTCTTGGGTCTGCTTCAATGCTTTCGAAAGAATGAAGGGTTCCACCCACTCATCATCAACCAGCAATTCTACCACACCATCTCATCAGCAACCAGCACCTTCATCATCAACTTCCCCCTCATAGTCAACATCAACCTTACCTCCCTTCGTACCATCAACCCTACTGACTAGATCAGGAGCAAGACTCGAAGAAGGAAGAGAGACACGTGGTAGAGAACGACAGAGAAAGATAGAGCAACGATGAGGACAAAAGCAAAGGGTGAAAGACATGAACCAGTGAATGGCAGGACGTTAAAAATTTAGTGGAAATTGGACTCAATTATGAAGAAGGACATTGAGGTGAACGGAAACAAGGGAGACTATAATAGGATGAGAGAGACAGAAGAGGGAGAGAGACAGATGGGAGAGAGAGAGAAATATGGAAGAGAGAGAGACAGATGGGAGAGAGAGAGAGAAAGATAGGAGTTCTTAAGAAGCCGTCGAGATGGAAGTGATGACGTTGTTGACAGACGAAGTTTCATGCCTCACGGCGAGTTCTACTTAATTAAGTTCACTTCACGGATCCTTGCTCAAGGAAACAATGTCAAGGAATACCTACCTCGAGGGCAGCGATTCCCAAACTCTCGACCACTTCAGCTCGCAGTTGTAGCCAAATAAATTTGCTATTCATGGCAAAGATATTCGCAATACAAGAAACATCTTTCATACATCTAAGTAGAATTGAACGAAATACTTTGATCTGCTGCCTTCAGCACGTCGAAGAACACGCACGACGTATGAGCGACAGCCATCAACACCTGACATTAAACGTTCCTTCGGGACTTCTATGAAGACATTTGGACAGTTCGAGAAATTGGACTGACACATATTGGAATAATTATGCAAATGCATGGAAATCCACAACCTTTCAATTCTCCATCTCTTGTCATGGTGCTCAAAGACTAGCTCGAGTCTGGGTCGTGCTTGAGGTGGCTTCATGAAAACTCATTTTCGAAATGGAAGAAGAGAAAATTCATCTGCATTCTCCAGGTGGGAAAGGGGTCGAAAGAGGCGGAAAGAAGAGGAGAAGTGTGACGAGGAGGGTCGTGAAGAAGAAACGCAATCAGACATCAACCGCAAAAATGTAAATGCTTGAGATTTACACGACTGCTTCGAAGAGGTACTCAATTCACTTCACCTCGTGCCTCCCTCATTCCTCATCGCCGCTTCTCCTTCATCATTCATCTTCCGAGTCTTGTCACCTCTCTCGCTCCCCGCTCCCCGCACATTTGCCAACCTAAAGAAGAACTTCTTGATGCGTCCTCAGACGACGACGACGACAATGGAAACACTTTGCATCGAGTTGCATGCGGAAAAGTTCGAATGGAAATGCAGAAAATGAGGGTGAAAGCGACCAAGTGAAAGCGCACAACAATAATGGCAACAAAACACGCCGACAACAACAATCGTCAGTACCATTATTACCACCACAAGAAGCAACAGCAATAACAACGAAAACAATACGAAGAAAGGGAGCAAAATATTTAATTAGAGACTTGAAGAAAGTGGATCTCGCAGGACGAAAAGAAGCCTTGGATGATGAATGAATGCAGCAGCTTTGCATACTTTTGGGCGTTTGACGAGATCGTGGAGAGTGGGGAGGGACGGAGAGGTGGGAGAACGAGGTAAGGAGGACAAACGAAGACAAACGTAAAGAGACAAACTCAGAGAGAAAACCAATGCGGAGAAACTTTTCTCATTCACACAACTTGTTGTCTCGAATTCATCTCCTTCTCTTGGTATCACCGCCCACTACCTTCTCATCGTTTTCTCTTCTTACCATCTTCGCCTTTCGCTTGGCTTCTTTCCTTTTGAACTTATGTTCTTTCTCCTTCTTCCCTTCCTTCCTCTCCCCCACAATCCTTCAACAGGGAGCCGGAGATTCGGGTGCCATTGGGTATTTTGTGTTCCTTTTGTTTCGACGGCGCACAAGGAAGCGGAAGCTCCACCATGGGCGGAAGTTTCGCAGATAAAATAAATTAAATTATTCCATTTATAGTATTCAAGGACTTCGACTTCGCCCTGTGAGTTCCACAAATATTGTTGTTTTTGTTGTTATTATTATTGTTCCATAGCAAATTAAGTTCCTGATTACAAAAGCGCAAAGACAAAAAAAAGCCATTTAAACGAATTGCAAATGAATTCGAATATCATTTAAGTTTCGATTGCGATTCGAACTTGAAATGCCGGAAGTTCATCGAGTCGGACGTGATGACGAGTTGAGGAGAGAGGTGTGAAAGAAATGGAAAAAACTAAGGTGAAAGAAGAAATTGAATGGAGGCAGTCGAAAGGAGAAATTGAATGAAAAAAATCGACAGGAGAATTTGAATGAAAAAAAATCGACAGGAGAATTTGAATGAACCAAATCGAAAGGATAAATTGAAAGAAAACTTTGAGTGTAGAAAGTCGGAAGATGGAATTGAAATGAAAACTTCGAATGAATGAAGTTTTTGAATTGAACCATGGAGAATGTGTGAAGAAAAAGTTCTGACATATGACGACCCATTCATAACTTGTCACTAAATCGAACGAGATATTAAGTATTAACTTTTAATGCTTCCACACGGAGCCAAGAGGAAAATCACAAATTTATGGCCGTAGAGCTCGTAAATCCCAACCAAGGCCACGCGTGTGTTATTTCCGGTTTTACGAGGCGTATGTGAAGCATTTTATTATCATATCATTATATGGTGCGAACATGTTTGCTTTGCAATTTAATTTTAAAATCGTTTTCATAACATTGTCAAAGTTTCAGTGACTTAAAGGAGATCCTTTTGAGGTCATCATTAATGAAATAAAAGCCACTCAGTTCTTTTCTTTGACATTCGTCCATAGGAAACTTTTCCTCTTGTCTTTCCATTACTCAGTTAAGTTCTCCTCATGTTCAACCTGCAACACCTGTCTGTCTCTCAAGCTGTCTATTCTTCATTCTATTTGTCCGTCAGTTCCTCCTTTACATGGAGACCTCAACCTGACATCCTGCCGTTCGATTTAATTGAAAGCCCAGCTGATCCGATTCTCTACTCGATTTAAAGCTAACTTGATATCGCACACCACGCCCACCGCCACACCCAATAGTCGGAAATCCAAGTCATCCGCTTGACGCCTTCGACAGCTCCGCCGACACCGGAAGTGGTTGCCAGAGCGATTTCCCATGTTAATTAATGTCAGGCATCATTTAATGCTTCCGCATTGTATCGACAGATGTGTGTGTGGAGCATGGAGCTCAGCAGGACGCTAATGAGTTCACCACAGTTGCTGGTGCTTCGGTGTGGTGAGAAACTATGACTCGCCATGAGTGGGTGTGTGTGTGTGAGAGTAATAATAGTACGTATAATATGTGTAAGTAAGTAATCTACATGTTATGTGTGGGTGGATTTAATTGGACAGTGTGTGTTTGTCTAATTCCTGCAATGATGTGTGCGTGAATGTCCAATGTCGATGAGTGCGTGAGTTCTCTGTTGCTGTGTCCGTGACTTCTCTGTCGATGTGTGCGTGAGTTCAATGTCATTGTATATGGGTGGTCTTGTGTTTATGCTAATGAGGCTCAGATAATTTGATGGCAACTTTTCCCGAATTATAATCCTTGAAACTGTGCAAATTAGTTTGCGGTGTACTTGTTTCGATTATTTCCTATAGCTTCTGCCATTGACTTTGATAAATATTTTTAGATTATACCCACACTCTCTTATTATAGATTGTTAATTAGTTAGTTACATTACTTTTAGTTAAAAACTCTTTCTTCTTAAAGTGAGTAGTTCTTGAACATTTTATTTTAACTTTTTTTTATTTTCTTTTTCATTTTCCCGAACCTTCCACACTCTCCAAATAAATAATTCCCAAGATAACACCGTTGACTTCAATTTAGAAATGGTTTTCATGCTTCGCCCAGAACTGACCCAAATTCACATTCAAAACTCGTTACAAATGAATTTTTAATTGACTTGCCATTGAGACCTTGTGCGACCTTGAATCAATCGAGATCGAAAAGCAATCAGATTGAAATGCAAAATTAAATATGTACACATGTGTGTGTGTGTGCGTGTTGAAACAAAACCAAATCGAATGAAATTGAAATCGAATTTAACTCCACTTCACCCTCGGCACGGACGATGACTCGAAAGTTGATCAAATGACACTTCGTTGCGCACTATTTACCACCACCAACAACAACAACAATGCGACCAAAAACAACAACAACAATACGAAAAAAACAACAATACCACCAATAATAACAACTATACCACCAAAAACAACAACAACCACCAAATCAACAAAAATCAACACAAATAACAGTCTGAATTGGTTGAACAAATATTTGATTTGGTTTTTGGTGATTTTTTGATATACTTTTAATATTTTAATTGCATTTGAGTTTATTTTTTATTCTTTCACTCTTTTCACAATTTCAATTAAAACCCTGAACTAGTCGTTGAATTGGATGGTCAAAAAACACCACGAGTGGAAGTTGAATTAGAATTGAAGTGTTTTTATCAACCGTTCGCATCATCAGAGCAGTAGCAACAACAACAACTGCATCATCATCATCAACGCCGTCGCCGCCATTGTCATCATCACTTTGGCGGCGACAATGACACTTTGTCGGTCAATTAGTTGTCGGCCGTTTCAGACGAAGGCCTAAACCATGGGGTAAATTGACATATAAAAAGTTAGTCATTGTATTTTGTGCAGTTTTCGTGAAATTCAATTCGAGCCAGTAACACGTCTCAGAGGAGATTATTGTATAGAAATAAAATCTTATATTCAAAAAAAAATTGTCACAAAAATTATCCATTAAAAACAAATTATCCATAAAAAGCCAAAGTTTAAATTTAAAGAAAAAACATGTGTAATCCAATAATTGTGGTATTTTTGGTCGCTGTGATGTTTGTTGTATGTTAATAATATTAATGTTAATAATATTCTCATAGTCATTATTCAATTTAGACATACGAGTTTGAATTCTATTCATATTTGAGAGTCTTAAAATAATGAAGATCAATAATCAGTAGTAAAATTAATCATTTCCTTCTTCTCCATTCTCTCCATCAGCTCGAATCCTATGCGGCGTCCTTTAATTGCTCGCAACCGCCAAATTTTGGCAATTTCGTAAGTATCGATGTCCCATGAGTCCGCTTAACTTTCCACTCTAACCACTGTATCATTTCTTACATCCTCATCATCTGATTAAACTTGATGAACTTCTGCTCGCTTGTGGTCGAACTGGATTGAAACAATTTGTCAATTCTAATTTCGGACATGACCCACAAACAGGACGTGAACACTTGCTGTCGTATACCAGAAATTAATCTCGGTTCTGCACCGGAGAAATGCGACAAATATGTTAATTCCTTGCGGCAGGCTAACAAAAACAAAAATAACAACAGCAATAAGAGTAACAAAAACAACATTGAGGACTATCCTTCATTCGCACATGTGGTGAGTTTCCTGGTGACGACGAGTGTCGCCAACATCAGCAAAAAGGACTCTATTTCTAATTCTAACTCTCCCTCTTTCTCTTTGTCTCTCTCCTCACCATAGTGCTATCCGGAGTGTATTTACCGTGAGACTGGCTCCCTGGTCGACGGCCAAATTGTGATGACGAATGTGAGGAACTTTTTGCAGAACAACGTGAACCGGCGGGACAAGGACATCGTGCCCCACATCATTCAGTCCTTCGAGACATGCTTGAGCAATAGTAAGATCATTATCATCATCCACGGTATCAACGACGTTGATACCGATGATGTCGGAGAAAACTTTTGTCTCCACGCTCACGTTCTATGTTAATTTTATTTGTCTTGTTCTCCACTCACCCTCTTTTTCACTCTCTCTATTTCACTATCTTCCTCTCTTTCTCTCTCTCTCTCCCTCTCTTTCTCTCTCTCTCCCTCTCTAGTTGGTTCTCACTTAGAGACTGCGGGCCTTCGCATGTACCCAAAACTGGCCGAAGGATGCTCACCATACGCCAGCATGGTTTACGGCTGTGTCAACGCTCAAACTTTCCTCCATTGTCCGGCACAGATGTGGAGGAACGAGCGTAATTGCAATCTGGCCAAGAGCTTTGCCGAACAATGTAATCCATTGCCACATGTCCCATTGCCCATTGTTTGAGGACGGACACAGGAGATCTAATCTGTATCTGTCCGTCGTAGTCGATGCCTGGTTCTTTTCATCTGTCCCCAAAACAAAAGAAAAATAAACTCAATTTGTAAACTTTTCCAAAAATTATTATCTTTGCCTGCAATCGAGTGGAAGAAAGGGATTATTGGGATCGTTGGTATTGCCTGTTGATGACATTTACTTAATTTAGCGTGGTTTCGTGACAGTGGTCGACATAATGCGGGTCCAAGTTCAAGAGTTATCGTCAGAAATTTACAAAAAATTTAATTTATTTCGAGTATTCCAAGGGTAATTTGGAACATGATGGAACATATTTTAATTTTTAATTTGGTGGATATACCAATATAGATACCAATATATTGGATATATTGAAGAAATACCTTGACTTCATTATATTCATATTCAAGGTTCCATTTAGGTTCTAAACGTCTATCCGATCGGATTCACCCAATAGTCTAAATATATGTATATTAAACATTCCATAACTCCCGATCAAGATCACGGCAATGGTATAATTCCTTCACAATACCCTTTCAATATAATCACAAATTAATTATGTCATATGGTGGTTTAATAACCCGTAAAAACGAAAACAATTATCCATCATACAATATTCCTTATCGAAATTATAAATCTCAAAATTTTTAATTGCTATTCGGGTAGAAATCGGATCTCGGATTCATGCAAACACAGTCTGAAATGCGAGCTCTTTGGTTAACACTCAGCCTTGTGGTTACCGCAATAAACGTGGCCCATGGAGATATACGAGATTTTATTATAGAAAATGAGGTGAGTATTCTTGGTTGGAATAACTCCTTGATAGCTATTACTGATACCATTGTACGACAGGAAGATTTGATACGGCTCGGAGGAGATGAGGTGGGAGACGAGAGCGATGTCGACGACTCGATGATGTACGACCAATGTGGTGGAGGCGGAGGCATCGAACAGATGGACGGGGACGGAATCACATTGAATGATTTCATGGTAAACTATTGAAAAACTCATATCAGCAGCTTAATGACTTTTTCGATAGATGATGTCCGATGGAAATCGCGATATGAGTCAACTCTTTGAAGGTGGTCAAATCAATCACGAACTTTTGATGGAAGCCGTTAGGAAAGCGCTGAAGGACTCAGGTTCGGACCTCTTGGACTTTGGTAGGATCTTGTGCTTGAATTATTCAATTTAGAGTGTGAAACTAACTATGTTCAATATTTAGCAAAGTTGAAGTCAGTTTCGTACCAGCCCAAGGTTAAAGGAGGAGAGCTATATGATTTGTAACAAATTTTTTATATACACTAACTTGTTTAATATTCTTCACTTAAATATAAAGAGTTATGTGAGAAATGTAAATGTTTTATTTATTTTTTACTCTATTCTTGATAAACATACATTCAGACTATCCTTATATATTGCTTTCGGATACTACATATATTATTATAAAATATAATAATCACACAATAATTATATAATCAAATTGTTATAGAAATAGAATTAGTTAACTTTTCTATTATATTTAATTGGGAACCTTAAATAATAATTTAACTATTTCAGTTTTTATAATTATTTGTTTATATAAAGATTACAATTGTTACTTTTTATACAAGAAAACCAATAGTCAATTTCTGTATAAAATAAAAGCTAAATTGTTCGTTCATTATTAAGTTTATTTAAAATATTTCAACGGCATTGACAACCAACAGTTTATATGTCTCCGAATATGGATCCCCATGACAACTGATCTTCGCCTTCGAAATTGTCAACATGTCGCTGGCGTTGGTAATAAAAACCATTGGGTCTTCGGCCACGTGGTCTTCCCTTGCGATTTCCGATGCCACCCACCTTATCCTCACAATTGTTTCCAAACTCCTTGGCATTCTCGCAAGCCGTCGAAGGGGTCCAGGCTGTGGTGGGACAGTTCAGATAGACATATCGATGGACGCATATGCTGTACATGAGAGCTTCCGAAGAACACTTTGGCTCGCCCGGTCGAACGCGCATCTGACGACCACCTTTTTTCAACTCTGTCAAGAACTGTTTCACGGTCGGAATACAGTTCTCAATGCCCTTGATGAAGACCGGCGCGAATTCTGTATTGTAAGTCTGGGATGCCAGTTGTCTGACATTTGCCATGTTGATCTCGCCGTTTTGCAATATTTTCGAACTGTTGAAGATGCACTCGATGCCACACTATGATAGGAAGAAAAATTAAGGACGAGAAATTGGAGTATAAGTTACGATCTTCATGTAAAGTTGGGGATAAATCACCGGCGAGTGATGCTTCATGTTTGAATTTAAAAAACTGCCACATTCCGGTTTCAATTCCGCCCAATTTGGAATCGGCATTTTGCAACAGTCCTTTATCGTCTGAAAATTTGAAGAAAAATCGTTCGATGTGTTCTTTAGTTAAAAAATTCCATGCGCTCACATTGAAATCAATTCGTCTTGTACAATCGACTTCAGCCTGGGCCGAGGCCACAAGTAAAACCGCAATTGGAATCGAAAGTTGCAACCAGTTCATCTCCATGGTGACTTCTACTGGAGGTAGATCAGTTATTTATAGTTATTTATAGGGAATTTGCGAATTTAATTCCGACGCAAATCGCAAATGAAAGTGTCCGAGGGTTAATCTTCCTTGAAATTTTGATGTAATCCCATCAAGTTTTTAATTAAATTATTAAAGTAAATGGAATTTGCTTTATTTAATAGATATATATTCACTCTATGATATACACGTTTTGTTGGTTTATGGAGCATATCTAATGTTAGGACAAGATGATAAAGTCATACGTATAGTTTGACTTTGTTTTATGGATCTGTCCACAAAAGAGACCCCTTCAATAGAGGTGATACAGAAGTCATATTTCCATGAGACTGACATTCAGTTGTGAGGTTTTCATCGATATACATTGAAAGTACTAAATCCTAAATTTAACATCAAATCTATTGGCGAAGAATTTCTAATTAAAACATAATTTTATCCCAATAACCTTATGTTATCCTAACAACCTTTTAAATGTAGAAATGATGAAGATATTAAAAATATTGATCATCATTACCAGCCTAGTGACGTCAGAGCGTATCGACTGTGGAAAAAAACCCCCAGTTGAGACGGTAAAAAAATGTTTTTTAATTAAAAATTTTAAAAACTTTACAATTCATATTTTTTAGATACTCTTTCAATGTTGTTCGCTACCAAAACCAAAGTACGAAGTATTCGAGAGCCAATGTCCTATATCGAAAAATATTTTGTCAAAACGGGTAATTTCCGAATTTCCATTATTTAACCTATCAACATTAACCGATATATTTCAGTGTCATCATATGTGCTTGTTCAACGCCAACCGTGTGCTCAACGGAACCAGACTTGATCCTACCAACTTGAGGAAAATGCTAGAGAAACTCTTCGATAATACGACAATTGTTGAGGCCTTCAATCGGGCATTTCTGGAATGTGAATCAATAATTCCCCATGATATAGGCGTACTTCGGATGAACAGTCGTCGTGGCCTCAGAAACGGCAACGATGCCTGTGAGCCGAATGCTCTTCTCTACAGTTTGTGTGCGAAAACCAAGGTCATCAAGTATTGCCCTGAATGGGCAAGGGACAACAATGAGAGATGCCAACGTACCAGGGAATACGTCGAGTCCTGTAAGGAGCAAATAGTTCTCGTGAGGGATCTGAAAGGCAAATCCGATGCACGAAATAATCCAGAATTAGAAAAAAATAGAAATTTCCCCAAGTGAATCCCATTGCAATTACAAATGTAAAATCGGAAAATATACTTTAATTACTAATATTTTAATTTTTTTGTAATCTTTTCCGATATATTATCATAACCACCACCATGGGTTAATTATAGAGTCGAGCATGTTCGACTATCGATGGGCCTGTTTCCTGTTTGGCACAAGGTCCGATTCGACAGATTCGTGCAAAACGAAATCATCGAATATGGTTTATCTGGACAACGGATCTCTCGCAATAGTATATCAAGCGCAACGAGAACAATGCGAACAAGTCCACGTTTTCTACCCTACGATCTGGAGGGAAGATCTCTTAATTCAATAGAGCCAGATGATATATTGGGTTAGAGTGTAGAGTGTACTAACCACATGCCGATCTGATCGTTAATCCAATATATAAGAGAAATCCTCACAACTTTGTGGATCATTTCCTATCGCAAGCAATGCAAGCGCTATTCAGAATTGAAAATATAAAATCGAAAAAATATATGTGTATCAACATGGAGAAAACTCTGTTTGCTTTTTTCATCCTTGGACTTTGCTCGACCTTGGCCAGAGCTGAAGCGGATTGCTCGAAGGAACCTAATCTCGGCTTGGTGAGAACAGAGACGACTTATTGCACGATCTCGAGACTATTGATTGATCCTCTTGTTCCGAATAGGTAATGTTCAAGTGCTGCAAGACTAGAAGGCCGAATCTCGAATCCTTCGCAGATGAGTGTCCGAAACAAGAGGCCAAAGGAAACCTGGCCACAAGGCGCAACTTGGTGAGATGTCCTCATGATTTCTCAATAGTTTAGAACTAACTTCTGTCTCTTCCTTCTGATTTCTCTCTCCCTCTCTCTTTAGTGCCACCTCGGGTGCCTGTTCAATGCAAGTCAAGCCCTCGACGGCATCGCCCTGAACCTGCCCAACGTCAAGGTCATGATGGGCAAACTGCAGCCGGACCCCGAGGTGGCCGAAGCCTACTTCAAGGCGTTCGAGGAGTGCGGGCCGTTGGTCCACAACAAAATCGAGGAGTTTCAAGCGAAGAACGAGGGGCGCGGCAAGGGAAAGGGCGGCAAGGAGCAGTGTTCACCGCATGCTTTCATCTATAGCGTTTGCGCTCAATCGCGTCTGATCAAATATTGTCCGGCGTCTGCGTGGCAGGAGAACGAACGATGCACGGAGGCCAAAGAGTTCATGGAGAACTGCGCCGAAGCTGAGACGATGCCAAAGCGCAAGGGAGGAGGCAGAAAGAACAAGGGCAAAGGTGGAAAAAAGCCACAAGAAGAAGTCGAAGAAGAAGAATGAGATCTCAGAAAAATGCTTCAAATGACCAATAAATAATTCGCACACTTTTATCCATCTATATGTATATTTCGATATCTAATATCAGTCACTTAAACATTCTATTAAAGTATTTACATGTACTATATTTTGCGATCCTATACCTTGTATATGCAATCTTTGATGAATCGTTTCGTCTCCATGCATGCCTTTGAGTTGGTCCAAGCGTTGGCGGGACAATTCACGAACGCCTCCGTGTGCGCACAAATGCCGTACATAATGGGGATGTTCGAGCACTTGCTGCCGGTCAGAATGGCCGTCTTGCCTTTGGCGATGGCCTTGTCGATCTTGGCCTTCACCACGGGCACACACTTCTCGAAGCTGGCGTAGTAGAGGCGAGCGAACGCCTTGTCGCTGATGATCTTCTGGAGCTCTTCCTGGATGCGCGGCAGGTTCAGGGCGTGCTCAGCGTCCAATACCCCAGTGGCATTGAAGACACAGGCCTGAGCGCACTATAAAATTATTTCATCAGTGATTTATTTTCAAAAATGGACATATGATCTATTTACCGGATGAAAGTAGCGACCGAGTCCGAAGATTCCCGACTTGCTGGCCACGTGGGCACAGTGACGATCGTATATCTCGAAGTTGTAGCGTGGATATCGACAACATGTCTGCAACTATGGAAGGGATTTTCTCAAAATTACAATCATTCACAAGAAATATATATGAAGAAATTACTTACATATCTCATGTGTGTGGCTGGCATCTGGAGGCAGTTGATATTCATCGACCTCGCGTCCATGGCAAACAGGACAATCGCAGCCAGAAGCGGCAAAAAAAACATATTTCCACTCATTCTCTTCGTTTGATTGGCGGCACAATACAATTTACACAAAATGTTTTTAATTAATTTCAGTGCGCTTGAAGCGTTAACTAATGAGGCATATTTTAAGTTTAACCCTTGATTGTATGCTCTTGTTCTCGTCGTGACCAGTTGTACTCGTCGAGCAGGTCTTTTGAAGGCCGACTGAGGTGTCTCGTTGAACTACGTTTGTATTTATACCAACTCCGAGATTTTCCTCAACTCTTTACCTGCTGAACTCCTTACCTGCTAGTTATGTAGAAGGCATTAAAAATCGATTCACCTCAACTGATCTTCCGCGAATTAATTTAGGGCTTGATTACCTGCAGCTCCTACCACTAACTCTCTCTTCTCTAAGGATTCGACTATGGTCTTTGTTCGAGGAATTTCTCACTGTAGTGATTTGGAAATTTATTGAAACCAAATACCTTTAAGTTCAAGGCAATTAAGTGGATGCCAATATGTGTAATAATGTATAATCTAATTATGATATACGAGTTATTCTAGATAATAGGACATAATACTAATAGTTAATTTCTACACCGAATTTCGCGCATTATTTAATTCGCCGAATAATCACAAATTCAATTCTCCAAACATATTGCAACACATTTCAGTATCATCAAACATTCGGTGATGATAATGAAATGAGAGCTTGTGATGCGTGAAAAGCGATCGTGATGATGCTTCGTCAGCTTCAACAACAAATTCCAAGATTCGATAGCTCAAGCCATCGGTGGTAATGTTTATGGCCACCACTGTTAATGAGTTGGGTCAACAGAAAGATGCTAACTAAACGTTTATGAGCATTTAAAACGAAGAAAGGTGAATTTAAATGAGAATGGAACATTCTGAGACGTCTAGAACGACAACAACAATAATGAAACTGGGTCAATCACAACTCCAACGATGACTGGGAGGAACAAATTCAAATCATAGATTTTTATAAAATATTTTTATTAACTAAATTCTCGATTATTTCATGTAGGGGTGATGAAATCAGATCCAGGATGCTCTCGGGACATTCGGTCGCATAGTGATCGCAATGATCGTGAGCGCCATCTACTTCCGCTTGGTAATAAGAGAGAGGCAGGGACTCCTTCATCGATGTGGTGGGACTGGAAGGAATTGGACATGTATTTAAATGTCAATTAATTACTAGACAATAGGGAAAAAGCCAACTCACGAGAATAAAATGTGAATCAAGCTGCCCAGGACGCCGTTGATATCACCGAGGCTGGATGCGTTCGTCTCGCAGATGAGACGCAGCAGGCAGGGTTCGCCGTTGTAGCCACTTCTAGGAGGAGGAGGAGAACGAACAAGGATGAGAGGAGAATGAACAAGGATGAGAGGTGAAGTCAAATGCGTTGAAGTCATATGAGTTGAAGTCAAATGATGTGAAGTCAAATGAAATGAAGTCAAATGAGGTGAAATTAAATGATGTGAAGTCAAATGATGAGATATATTGAAAATGTGTACCTCTGGAATTTGTCCTTCAAAATGTGATAAAAATGCGATCGTGTCAATAGTGATCGTTTTTCTCGTTCCTCTGGCTTTGACTTTATTTTTGATTTTCTTGTCGTTGGTGGATCTTCGGTTGTTGTTGTTGTTGGAGATGATGCCTCTGTCGTTGTTGTTGTTGTACAATTGCTGCACTCTTGCAGTTGACGCATTTCATGCTGGAAAAAGTCCTCATCCTCAATGCCATCCTGCAGTGATTAAAAATTTTCCATTCTCAATTTTATCCATTTGTACATTTATTAACAAAGATTTTCAATTATATTTCAAAAGTTATTATCGGTTGTTTATTCTTTATTTCAGAATGTATTTTTCAAGTTCGTATTCTAAGTCTTTTTTTGTTCCTTAATTATCAGTTCGTATCCTAAGTCTTTTGTTTCTTCACCGCAAATTCCACCACACTTCTTACCACAACCGGCGGAATTCCCCAAGTGGCTGGTAAATTATAGTTCGCCTCGAAATTGTACGAAAAGAACACGTTACGATGCGGCAGATCCAGAGGCACCGCAATCGCAGCCAGAATCTTCAAAGAGAAACCATTTCATTGCGATATAAAACATTTTATTCTGACACTTTAATTACGGAAACCTACACCATACGCACTGTTTGAGGGGAAAAAGAAGCTCGACGAACTCAAACGACACAAGTGTAAAATCACCAGGATGAGGCATTCCAAATGCGATTCGGACCACATTTTTTAAAATTTATTAATCTAAACAATTTTAAAAATTTCACTCCTCCGTTTTTAAAATGTTCCTCCTCCTTTTCCTGCTTGAAAACGAAACCGTCGCACGCAATAAAACGCATCAAACTAATCGAGAGGCCGGCGTGTTGATGGTTTAAAGCCGCATAAGTACTAATTCTGTATTCTTACGATTGATCGTTAATGGTAAATGTCAATAAATTCGATTGAAAGCTGAAGATTCCCAGCGCACAGTGGGCAAAGGTAAAGAACGTTCTTGTAGTGAAATGAAATCGCTTTCTTTACAGGAAGTTCACTTCATATTTGTTCTCGAAAACCATACGAAAGTCCATTATTCATAATAATAATAGTGGTATTGTTCTCACCTTAAGAATTGGAGGTATTCCCCAAGTCCGTGGCAGATTATAGTTGGCCTCGAAGTTGTACGATATGAAGACATTGCGATGCGGCAGATCCAGCGGCACCGCAATCGCCTACGAAAATCTAATATATTTCGTAAAACAAACATTTCACTAAAAAAAAATATTAAAAACAGAAAAAACTTACGCCATAGGCGGTGTTTGAGGGAAAAAATAGCGCGCACCTAACGAAACGATGACAAAAATACAAACACAACACAATTTTAATTAAATGCATCTTCTTATGCTATAACTTTTTTAATTTTATTTTTTTGTATTGTAAAAATAATATAATTTTCAACTGCGGGTATGATACGACGAGCTCAAAGCAACTGTAAGCATATTCAGCATATCAAATGTTGTAAACTACTCCGATTCGCATTTTCTCATTCTCTTAATTAGAACCTCCTCTAATGTTGTTGGTAACTTTGTTAATTGTATGAATCAATAAAATCTGAAGAAGACACAGTGCCTGCTGAAGGAAAAACAAGAGGTTTGTTTACACTCCGTGATGTTTACGGAAAATAACTGAGAATATGTGTCAAACTGGCATTCTCAACTGTTGCGAAACGAACTGCGAAGACCAGACAAGATAAATAGATATAAAACTCTTGTGTAACGGTTCAGAAAGTGTTCCAAAGATCGAGAATGCTTCTTGGACTGAGCAGAAATAGTATGTTGCACTTGCAAATTGGAAAACAGTTTTATTTTGATTTGTTTTGCTTCTCCTGATAACAAATAGTACTTAGTAAATTGCGCTTCAAGCGTCATGAAATTTCATTTTTTATGGTTGTACGGAGTTTTCTCATCACACATTGATCTCCGTATGGCGGTGTCTAATAACGGTTATGCTATCTGTGTTGTCGCATCTTGCGCTGCTGCCAAGTGACAAATTTCGTGTTGGCAGCTTGTAGCAACCGATTCAAGTGTTGTGTCAGGGAAGAGCCCAATGGCGATAGTTCATGCAAGGCGCGACTCTGTGAATAAACCGAACATATAAATAAATCTGTAGAATACATTTCTTTTTCCATTACTCACCTCGAAAGGAACCAGCTTTGCCATTTTAAAACGTTGAATAGCCTCATGCATACGCACAGCTTTGGCCTCCAAATCAGGTGTCGTTGGGGGAAAACAATTCCAGAAGTGCTTGAGTAATTCCGACAAAGACAAGTAGAGATTACGTAAATCCTTTTCAAAGTCGGGCGGTACAAGTTCTACAAATCCGATCGGATATTATTACACTTTGTAATAGAAGACGCACACGATTTAACTTACGTGCCGCGGACTGTTCCTGAAAACCCCGCATAAGTGCACCACCAGGACTCAATTCGCCCAGGGCGTTTACGGCGGCCGTGGGACTGACGAGCACCTTGTGCGGCGTGCGCTGCATCCACGCGTCGGTGGTGCGCATCAAATGATACTGCACTTCTTCCATTTGACGTGGATCTTCGTGCACCTCGTAATGGTTCATTGGCACTGGACCATGCAGGTAACGTTCAACTTTGGCCAGACTAATTTGCTGCGATTTCTTTGGGAGTTTTCTCGCTCCGTCGCATTCGTCTTCATGCTCCACATTTGGTTCACCCAAATCTTCATAGTGTATTTTTTCAATAATGCGCTGACGCTTGGCGGGTTTTTCAGGACTATTACTATTGGATGGGTTATTTGATGTGTCATGATTGGCTTTTGCCTCTTTGTGTTTGGATTTCTCTGTGACTCCGTTGACAGCGTTGGAGTCCGATTTAGAATCTTTGTTCTTTGACGATGATGTATTTGGTATTGGACCTGTACTGGACCCGGGTCCATTGACATCGGTGCACGTTTTGAGCACCTATAAAAAGAACTCTATATTACAAATACATTCTGACAATTATAAAAAAATTACTTGCCATTATGGAGTGTTGATTGAATCGCTTTATCATATTCTGATGAACAATGTTACCGCTGTTGACAACGTTACGATCGCCTTTGACACTGCAGTAACCATCCTCCAGCGGAACGTCCTCGAACTGTTTTAAATCCAGTAGTGGATCGCCCGCTCCTTGCTGCACTGCTGCCTTTAATGTTTGATCGTCGATTTTGCCGCATTCGGTAAAAATGTCTTTGGTTCCAGCAGTGATGCGATCGCGATGGAAATAATGCGATTGGAAAAACTTCGTCCAAAACTCAGACTCGCTCAATTTCGCGGGCACATTCTCTTGATGCTTGCGCTTCACGGCGGGATATGTCTTGAAAATACAGTGGATAATGTCAGCGGTGAGATTGTACTTGAGGCCATTGCAACCGTCAGTCTGCGGTTTAATGTCGGCTAAAAAGGCGCCCGACACACCGATATCCTGCTTCTTTTGGACCTTCTTCATGGCATGGTCTTTCGCGTGTGTCGCCCAGAACTCTTCGCTGGTCAGCACTTGAGTGATAACCAGATCTTTATAAAGCTGCAGGAGATTGGGATTATCGGACAATATGCGATTCTTTTCCTCCAGCTCCTTGTCCACTTTTCGTTTGAAATTCGGAAGCAATTGCTGTAGGAGTTCCTTCACCTTATCACGATCGGCCAACATCGCTTGCTGCCCATTGCGATTGACGAAATGGAAGGTTGAACTGTTGCCGTCATGCAGCACCACCTGCAGCTGAACCTTCGGCTTGCCTTCGGGAGAAATTTTCTGCACTATATAGGGAAGAAGAAGAAGAGGGGATTGTTAACCATTTCTAATGTAACTAAGGTAAGAAAGTGGCCTACTTTTTATGTCCGCAAAGCGATGAGACACGGCGACGGTGTCCCGATTCTCCGCCATCCACGCCAGGCGCTCGTTCATCACGTACAACGTGCCGTCGCCCTTCTTGTACCGCACCTCGCCCATCTGCAGCAACACATCCTCGCTGCTGGTGGTCATCTTGGAACACCGAGCTCAGTCCCACGGACCAGCGCTTCGCCTCCGAGCACGATTACGACTTTTCACCTCTGGTACCGAGAGCTATTTCCTTTGGAATCGTATTTCCTTTGGAATCCTCAATGCTTGACTGCGTAGAGAAATGTAAAATAAACATAAATTATCTGACTCAAAGATACTCCTACACTTGGTGTGCCAAATTTTTGGCAAATCATTTTGTTTGTTTAATTCTATAATATATCCGACGAAGGGTGCTCCGCTGGCATTCGCGCATTTACATCACAATTTTCGCTCAACAAAAACCAACGAAATTCATAGATTCCAATTGCATTTGATGACCGGCATTTTCTCCTCGCCATTGCGATCGGAATTGTCGATATTTTTGCGGGAAATTGTTTAAAATTAAATAAAAATCCAGCACACACTCGCTACGCACCTTCTGCTCGAGCAGCCGCCATTTGCAAAATGCAACATTTGTCTCGCTTTTCCACATCGGCCGAACTGTCATTGTGCTGTCAAACGTTCGCTTCGCACAACCAACTGATTCAATTGGAACCAGGGTTCACACTCTACTTCGATCGAAGTAGATCTACTTCCCAAAATGGTTTTTACTACTCTACTACGGTAGTAGCTTTTCTACTACCTTGAAGCCTTTTTCTACTTCTTTCACCAGAAATCTACTACCTTAAATTTAGTTCAATGATTTTTATGAAAGCTGAGTTATATGAATGTTTTACATGAAAGTTTCCAGTAAAGCTATTCAATGACTTATAAAAATGGGCTTCTCATAATGAAATTGCGGGGGCGAAATAAAAATGGGCACCACTTGATTTCAAAGCAACAGTGGTTCCCTGCTGGTCATGGTGCAAGTCATCAATCTAAAATGTATTTATGTAAATGTTTACATAAATGGATATAACAAAGAAAACACTATGTTTTTTATATATAATTTAGGCCCCAAATTCGGAAAATTCAGAACCCAATTCCTTCATTGGGCCGAATGATAGAAACATATATTTCTACTACTGTCTACTACCATGTACCATATTTTCTACTACTTTTCGATCGAATCTACTACCCAAAAAAGCACCCTCATAGTCTCAAATCTTAAATTTTTATTGAAAATCTTGAAATTTTATTGAAAATCTTGAATTTTTATTGACAATTTGGAAATTTTATTAAACATTTTGAAATTGTATTGATAATTTGGAAATTTTATTGAAAATTTTTAAGTTTTATTGAATATCTTGAATTTTTATTGAAAATCTTGAATTTTTATTGAAAATCTCAAATTTTAATTGATAATCTTGAATTTTTATTGAAAATCATGAATTTTTTTTGAAAATCTTGAATTTTTATTGAAAATCTTGAATTTTTATTGAAAATCTTGAATTTCTATTGAAAATCTTGAATTTTTATTGAAAATCTTGAATTTTTATTGAAAATCTTGAATTTTTTGATAATTTTAAATTTTATTGAATATTTTGATTTTCATTAAAAATTTTGATTTATTTATATTGAACATTTTAAACTTTATTTGAAAAATTTATTTGAATTTTTGAATTTTAATTTTTATTGATAATTTGAATTTTTATTGAAAATTTTGAATTTCAAAATATTAAATATTGAACATTTTAAATTTTATTTTGAATTTTTATTGAAATTTTTGAATTTTGAATTTTTATTGAAAATTTTGAATTTTTATTGAAAATTTTGAATTTTTATTGAAAATTTTGAATTCTTATTGAAAATTTTGAATTTCAAAATATTAAATATTGAACATTTTAAATTATTTTGAATTTTTATGAAATTTGAATTTTGAATTTTTATTGAAAATTTTGAATTTTATTGAATATTTGAATTTTTATTGAATATTTGTTTTTATTGAAAATTTTGAATTTTATTGAAAATTTTGAATTTTTATTGAAAATTTTGAATTTTATTGAAAATTTGAATTTTTATTGAGAATTTTGAATTTTTTGAAAATTTTGAATTTTTATTTGATAATTTTTTTGAAATTTTGAATTTTTATTGAAAATTTTGAATTTTTTTGAAAATTTTGAATTTTATTGATTTTTATGAAAATTTGAATTTTATTGAAAATTTTGAATTTTTATTGAAAATTTTGAATTTTGAATTTTTATTGAAAATTTTGAATTTTGAATTTTTATTGAAAATTTTGAATTTTTATTGAAAATTTTGAATTTTTATTGAAAATTTTGAATTTTTATTGAAAATTTTGAATTTTATTGAAAATTTTGAATTTTTATTGAAAATTTTGAATTTTTATTGAAAATTTTGAATTTTTTGAAAATTTTGAATTTTTTTGAAAAAATTTTGAATTTTTTGAAAATTGTGAATTTTTTTGAAAATTTTGAATTTTTATTGAAAATTTTGAATTTTATTGAAAATTTTGAATTTTATTGAATTTTATTGAAAATTTGAATTTTATTGAAAATTTGAATTTTATTGAAAATTTTGAATTTTGAATTTTTATTGAAAATTTTGAATTTTGAATTTTTATTGAAAATTTTGAATTCTTATTAAAATTTTGAAATTTTTTATTGAAAATTTGAATTTTTATTGAAAATTTGAATTTTTATTGAAAATTTGAATTTTGATTGAAAAATTGAATTTTTATTGAAAATCTTGAATTTATTGAAAAATATGAATTTTTATTGAAAATCTTGAATTTTTATTGAAAATTTTGAATTTTTATTGAAAATTTTGAATTTTTATTGAAAATTATACAATTTTCACGGAAAAACACGGACCAATTTACACGTATCGCACGGATTTTTCATCTCTTTGGGTTGGCGGAAAATATCGTAAAATGAATATAATAATTCGTTTAGAACATGAAAACACACACTTTCAGAGAAAAAGAAGCATTCCAGTTATTTTTATATGATATATCTTTATTATACTAAAATTTTTTAAATTTAAAAGTAAGCCATTATGATTAGGAAAAACAATTTTATTGAATCTAATTTTAATTAATAAACGTTAACAGAAAAAAACGTAATCGAGCACTTTATAGTTATTATTGTCTTATGAATATATACAACTTAATCTTAAAACATAGAATATCCAAACTGCCTCGAAGTATGCCAGCATCAGCGGGCTTTGCTGTGATGTTCGACTGAGCGTCCCCGCTCGAGCAGCTCCCGAAAGGTCGACACCTCGTGGCGCGGGATCTGCTGCCGGTACTTCTGGGCCAGCATGCCGAAGACGAAGTCCAGCTCGGTCTCCTCGTCGTGCCGGCCCTCGGGCAGCTTGGCCAGCAGAGCGCGCTTCTGGCACACGAACGTGTCGATCGCCGTCCGCTCGCTCTGGTGCTCCTCGAACAGCTCCAGGTAGACCTGGTAGGCGGGCTTCGTCGGCGAGAAGTGGTCGCGCAGCAGCGCCATCGCGTCGTCCCACGTCTTCGCTTCGCGCCGCACCCCCTTCCACCACACGGTGGCCACGCCGTAGAACAGCATCGGCAGCCCCTTGAGCGCGTCCTGGTCACTGATGCCCTCCACCTCCTTGTAGGTCTGCACGGCCGTGGTGAATTCGTCGACCGCGTCGTGATCGCGCTGCCCGCCGAAGCGCAGCTTGCACTTGCTGAAGCTTCCCTTCGACTTCGACGACTCCTGCTCGAGCGCCGATGGGCCCAGGGCGCGGATGGTGGCCAACAGCAGCTGGAACTGCTCGTCGGACATTTGGCCCGTAGACATGATGACGTCACACGCACACACGACGACGACGAATCGGAGCGAGAAAAAAAACGAAACTTGGCAACAAACGCCTCCGTTTGTGTTCAGCGTCGAGAAGCAACTGACGTCGTCAGCTGTTCGCTTGGGCTCCCCTTCGGCTACGGTGGGGAAACTGCAGCTTTGGCAGCATTGACTATTTGTTGTTATTCTTGTTCTTGTTGTTATTGTTCTTGTTGTTATTGTAAGTGCCGAGCTGTGTTCTGACAATATCAGCATTTCCGAGAACATTTGTTTTGCATTCCCAAAAAGCTTCCATTTGCCAATGTTGTGAAATCTCTGATTTTTTCCAATTTTCGCTCACATTAGCAAACGATAAACAAAGCTGACTCATCAATAGGTTGAGAGAGGTGTGGAGAAGGGAGCGAAATACAGAGAGAGAGGGAGAAAAAGCGAGATCGAGAGAGTGGGGGAAGCCCCCTTGGGGATAGTCGAGTGGAGCTTTCCTCTCTCGCTCTCATGCCGGCCGGCTCTCTTCTTTACATTTTGTTTATTGACAAAAAAAAAACAAAAACAAAACAGGTTCGTATCAAGAATCATTCTAAAATATTTAAATATTCAATACTAAGTAAAATTAACCAACTATTTTATTATAAAGAAAAGTATGAGAGAAATAAATACATTTTTTATTCCATGACAATGTTTAATTGGTTCGTGGAAGAAATTGAATTGTGGTGACTATGGGTAGATAAGTTATAATAGTTATTAATTGTCAACATGTAATAACATTTTTCTACTCTCTATATTAATTATTCTCAATTTCATACTCTCCATATTATATAGGTTTTATGTTTTCTTATCAATATTGATAAGCTGCCCGATAGGCTTATTTCTATGTATACGAATTATTAGATTTTCTAACTGTTATTCCTATAACTGTACCTTCAATCAACTGTACCTTAATATTCTTTATTTATTATATTTATTTGAAATTACTTATTCCATGATTGGTTCGAGGAAGAGATTCCATTGTGGTTACTATGGGTATTTCAGTTATTATAACTATGTATTTGTTAACTCATATTCCTATAACCTTAAATTCATACCTTCAATATAGAATAGTGATAAATCGTTTTGCACTATATTTGTCATTCAATGAAGTCATAGAGAGAAAAAACCCCAATCAAGCGATATTTCACGGAAAAAAAAAATCTGTTAATATAAAATCGAATTGATATCTTTCAATATTAAGTATGTATTTCACAATTTTAAACAATACCGAAAGAACTATAATTTAGAGTTTCGAGTTTATAAATGAAAATTATGTTGTTTTTTAAAATTAAATTCTGATTTTTAATGATTTTTGATCCATATTTTAGAGGGAACTTCAGCTTTGTGAGAGAGTTTTTAAAAATGTGTATAGAAACAGAATTAGAATGAGGCAATGAGCCGAAAATAAATAAATCGAATTTAACATTATATGCGAAAAAATGCTTCAATATTCCAAAGGGGCTATTTTTGAAAATACAGATTAGAAGATTTTTATATTTCTCAATAGCAATTAGTTAAGTTTCTCATATTCTGATAAAAAACATTATTCCACAAAGAAAGATCCATATGGATTGTGTTTGGCACAACACAATGTTGAACGATTGCTGATAAAAAAAACTAACAACAACCTCTCTCCCTATCTCTCTCGCTCTCTCGGGAGAATTCTCACTGGTGACAAGGGGGCGTTGGGGCAGAGCTTTTGGCTCTGAGAATTTCACCATCGACTCGCCGCTCGAAGACGTGTATAAATGCCGGTCGTTGGGCGAGCAATCGTCAGTCACACCGAGCGTTCGACGCTAGTACGACCAAGAAGTGCATCAACACCAGTAACAACAACAACAACCATTCGCCATACCAAAATTGGCTTTGAGTTGAAGTTGCATTGAAGCACTAAGAAAAACCAAACCAAACCAAACAACAAAGTGTATTTCCTGTGATTACGTCAAAACCCAGCAGAACACACACCCAAAAACATGGCTCAAATGGTCCAGATGACGACCGAACAGCTGCAGCAACTTATTGAATCGGTGCGGGCAACCGCGGTCAACGCAGGCTCCGCCGGTGGTGCCACTTCGGCCAAACCGAAGGGCAGTTTCGGCAACTGCACGACGCGATTCTACGGTTCGCGCGACCACGAACAGGTCGAGGAGTTCATCGCCTCCGTGGTCACCTACAAGGAGATCGAGGAGATCAGCGACGAGGACGCCCTCAAGGGCATCTCGCTCCTGTTCGCCGGCATCGCATCGACGTGGTGGCAGGGCGTGCGCAAGGAGGCGAAAACCTGGGGCGACGCCATCGCCCTCATTCGCGAGCACTTCGCACCCACGAAGCCCGCTCACCAGGTCTACCTGGAGCTGTTCGACGAGAAGCAAAACGCTCCCACACCCATCGACACATTTGTGTGCATGAAACGCGCTCTGCTGGCGCAATTGCCCGACGGCCGCCACGATGAGCAGACCGAGCTGGACTTTGTCTACGGTCTGCTGCACGTCAAGTACCGCAAACACATCGCCCGCCAGGACATCAGCTCGTTCCGCGACCTCCTCGAGAGGGGCCGCATCATCGAGTACAACACCAACATGGAGGAGGAGGAGCAGCAGAAGGAGACGACGACGACGACGCGTTCGTCGGGCGGCAAACGCTGCACCTTCTGCAACTACCGCGGTCACACGTACGCCGATTGTCGCAAGCGATCGAAGGCGGACAAAGGCTCCGACGATGGCAACTAATCACACATACACACCACACACATAGGCGCCAGTGGCTGAACAAGAACAAGTGCGATGAGCTCATGCAGCAGACAGACGACGTCACCCAGCGGAGGAGCTTCTAGCATCTAGTATAGCTTAGTTATAGAATCGACTCCCTCTGACAAACACAACACCCAGTCAAACAATCATTCACTCAGTCAGTCGCTCTCTCATTCCTTGTTCTCACCACGGACGCTCCCCAATTGGGTTGCCGAGAGCTCGTCGTCGGGCGAGAGCTTCGTTGTCGCTGTCTCCCGCTCAGCAAGTGAATCATTTCTCTCGCCGAGAGAGGCGGCTCTCGTTGCTCGCGCCAGTGACGATCTCTCAGTTCACCCACCAACCAAAACAAAATACGCTGCGCTCCAAACTACAGCACGGCTCGTGGCTCCGGACGCCACTTCAGACATATGAGATATTTTCGATATTTTCGAAATAACATCCGACGATTTGCATACCAATCGGCAACAGGGGTTGCCACAACCACCACCGAGCAGCAACTGAGCCGGAAGCCGCAGGAGGAGTCCGGCCAGCATGGAGAACTTGGCCGACGGTGGCGACTGGAGGAGGAGACGATGATGGTCGCCATGGGTCGGCCGGGGATTTCTGGTGCTTGCCGACATCCTGCAGTCAACCGGCCTGGAAGCTGCTCAAAACCCGTAGCATCTGCATGTCGCCGACGACCCCAACGAGAGTGAGTGTGTGTGTGTGCACTTAGGAGGAGACTCGAATGTGTGCGTGTGGCCGTGAATGTATGCGTACGCTGGGCTTTCCGTGTTGGAAAACGAACGTTCAAATGATTCGTCATTTGAACGTTCGTTTTCCCCCAGACACGGAGTCATTTGCGTACGACGCATTCACGTACACACGCATTTGAACAAAAAAAATAATAAAACCGTGTGGCCGTGAATGTATGCGTACGCTGGGCTTTCCGTGTTGGAAAACGAACGTTCAAATGATTCGTCATTTGAACGTTCGTTTTCCCCCAGACACGGAGTCATTTGCGTACGACGCATTCACGTACACACGCATTTGAACAAAAAAAATAATAAAACCGTGTGGCCGTGAATGTATGCGTACGCTGGGCTTTCCGTGTTGGAAAACGAACGTTCAAATGATTCGTCATTTGAACGTTCGTTTTCCCCCAGACACGGAGTCATTTGCGTACGACGCATTCACGTACACACGCATTTGAACAAAAAAAATAATAAAACCGTGTGGCCGTGAATGTATGCGTACGCTGGGCTTTCCGTGTTGGAAAACGAACGTTCAAATGATTCGTCATTTGAACGTTCGTTTTCCCCCAGACACGGAGTCATTTGCGTACGACGCATTCACTTCCACACGTATTAGAGAAAAAAAAAAATAAAACCCCCCAAAAAATACAGAAAAAAATAGAAAAACCCAAAAAAAACCAACATTCGAGGCTCCTTCGGTGCAGGCACCCACACGGTTCTCCTGGGGTCGTCTCTGCGACCGGCAGATGCAGCAAACCGTCGCCTCCAAACGTTGCTCTGAGCATTTCGATGCTTTCTTTGCACTCTCTCCCCACGCATCCGTTTGCCGAGTTTTTTGTGCTCAGGCGAATTGGATGCGTTTGGGGGTTGAGTGGAAACGGAGGTCATCGAAGGGTTCCCAGCATCGAACTGGAGGCGGCAAAAACCAATATACAAACATCAAACAATTTATTGTTTTAATCGACAACATTGTACCGCGAACTGGCTGCGCACGCCATGGTACGATTGGTACGCCAGACCCTGACACGAATCCACACACACACTATTCGCATGCAGGTCCTTCAGGCACGCCTCCCCATCAACACGACACAATCGCTGTCACAAACGGTTATTCACACGCCCCTCACTCAGCGCTTCTCCCTAGCGATCGATCAGCGATCAACGATGATCGGTCGATCGGAAAAAGAAACATCTTTGGCATGATGTGCTGGGATTTGTGAACCATCCGATCATCACCAAAAGAGTGGTTGAGTTTTAGTACGTAGGCACTTGTTAAACTTGTGAATCGTGCTGGCCTATCGGACGGCCGATAGGTTTCTATGAAGATTTCTCAACCCGGATTCGCACATCCAAACATAAAAAAAAAATTCTTAGTGTTTATTGTTTTAAATAAATACTGTTATATGATATTGTATTATACTATAAGGCATTTTTGAAAAAAATAACATTTTTATTATTCAATATATAGTCAAAAACCCCAAAAACTTCGTTGTTTATATTTTCAAACTATGGACTTTGGGAATTGGGTGTTTTTTAGGATCAAAAAATAATTTTTAAAAAATTTTCAATTAAGAGACTGTGAATGAAATCCATCAATTTTTTGTAGGAAATATTGGAAAACTTGACGATATTCACTTCATATCCAGATTTTTGTTACATTATATCGGATTAGAAAGAAGATTAGATAATTAGGGTGAATATTTATAGTACATGGAAGAGTATTTCATTATGAACTTTGTTTTCTTCAAACTTTGAATTGATTTCGACAAGTGTTCGACATGAAACTCGTATTCCAAAATCCTATAAAATGTTTAACAAAAGCTTTTGATATTTGGACATGGTTCATTAATATAATGTTCATCCATTGATTTGTGGTACTGGTCAGTGTGAAACTAGTTTTACAAGAAATTCACCACTCATGTGTTGAAATGCAAAACTAGTGCCGTCTCTCAACACATCTCCTGTAGCCGTGATCGTCTAGTGGTTAGGACCCTACGTTGTGGCCGTAGTAACCCAGGTTCGAATCCTGGTCACGGCAATGTTCACAAGTTGAAACATTGTCACGGAGGGGAATTTTTTTTGTTTAAATATTTTTGCTGATAAATGAATAATAATGAATTGAAATATATTTTTACATAACACATACTTATTATATTTTATGCCAACTACTCAGTTTATTTTTACGTTCCTAGAAATTTTGTTACATCGATGCCGAATTTAATATTGCTTATTGTAAAATTCGTGCTCTAAAAAAAACTTAAATTGTTCAAAAGAAAGTTGAATAAAATAATTGTAAATTTTTAAAAATAAACTGATTGTTTTTTGGTACATATAGAAAATTTTAAAATAACAAAACATTATATTTTAATAACAAAACATATTTTTTTATTAAAATTTAATATCATATATAAAATTTAATAAGGTTTGGTGGTTTGGTTTGGTCCCGCATGATTCTTCACCCGATTGTGACATATGTGATTAATTGTTGTGGGTATGACCGCAATTATTACTTAAAAAGCGTACTTGTAAAATCACTTATTGCAACATTAAAGGAAAATTTAAAATTTTTACTAAAATTCAAGATTTTGAGAATTTTGGAAAGAAAAATTCCAAATTTTTGCTCAATGAAATCAATTTATTTAACCAAAATAATCAATCACAGCAATGCTTTAGGGAATCTGTGAGAAATTCACAAAATTAGTGAATTAAGGTAAAAACAATACTCTGTCAACCTCCAAACATGAATCCTCGATAGTATAGTGGTTAGTATCCCCGCCTGTCACGCGGGAGACCGGGGTTCAATTCCCAAAATAAATTTCAAATAAAAATTACTTTGACTTTTATATATTTTATTTTTTTTAGTTTAAATTAAAGAAAACATATTGAATTACGATCTCCAAAAAAATGTAATACTTTAGAAAAATTTATATATCAAGAAACAAAAAAAATTAAATCTCCCCGACGGGGAATTGAACCCCGGTCTCCCGCGTGACAGGCGGGGATACTAACCACTATACTATCGAGGATTGATGTTCGAATGGTGACAAAACCGTGTTTTCATATTTATACCGACAAAGTAATGTTGAAAGTCCCAAATTTTCACTACCGACAATTGTCGGTAAAGCAGTTCCCTTTTTGAACACATCTTGCAGCTGTCAATTTTAATTCACCACGAACCAGGGCTGCCGGAATCACTTCAATCGAAGTGGTTCTCTTCACTTTAGTGGCAAACACTCCGCCACTTCATTTTTTTGAAACATTTTACTTTTTCAAAAACTTCAACATCTTTGATGGTTTACAGCAGAACAAAATTAACGAAATGAGAGAAAATTCGTAGAAACATGACTCATAATAAAAAAATAAGGAAAAATCAAACGTTCTGCATAGGAATAACAGAAAACGATAAAAATTGTAAAAAAATGGTTGGGGTAAAATTCAAAATTTTGAACACTTTTTTTTTCTTCTCAAATACTGGACAGATGACATTCCATTTCACTGCACTTTTTTCTATGCCGGCACTCCGCTCCGAAAATTTGAAACGGCAGCCCTGCGAACGCGAACAGCTGCACGGTTCGTCCCGTTCGTTCGGGCTGCACGCAGTCGGCTCGGATCAGTCTGCAACTTCTTAAGATGGCGAACGGTCGTTGGAGCGCTTGAGCGTGTTTTTCGTTTTTCGCCGCGAATTGTTGGATTTGTTGTGCATTCTTTATGAATGAAACCTGCAGCCGGTCGTCGAGTGTTTTTTGCCGTTCTGCCTGACGAATATCGAAATCGAATGATATACCACCGATAATTGGCGAAATCAATTTTCAAGCCAACTAAATAAATAAAAGTAAAATTTTGTATACCGTCTGTGGCCAACAGTGCGCAAAATTAGTCGGGAGTTTTGCAGAAACCGAAATTCTATTCGAAGTCCTTTCCTGAAAGTCGTCTCGCCGCTGATGCGGGAACGAGACAACTAGTGTTCGACAGCAATAATTTCTTTCGCTTATCAACGCGTTTGTTTTGTCCCGTTTTTTTCTTCTTTCGATTTGTTATTTGTTGTTCTTGTTATTTGTTGTGTTCGGTGAATAAAATTGCATAATAAAAATAGTAGAAAAACCAACAAAAAGAAAACGTCTTCAAATTGTTGTTAGTTTGATTCACGGTACGCGAGTGTGTGTGTGTGTGTTTGCCGCGCGATAGTTTTTTACGTTCGTCTACAAGCAACAACACACCAACAACGAATCCACCAACAGCAACAACAACAACAATAACTATAATAGTAAACGAGAAAACACATGCGGCGACAACAATTTTAATTGATAAGAAGAACAGACGGAAATCAAGAAAAAAAGCGTGTGCGAGAGAGAGAAGGAGAGAGAAAGAACGGAGACGTTGAACAGACGACAATTTTCCGATTCGTCCTCCCTCGCCTCCTCGTCCTGTTCGGCTCCCAGCTATTTACGAATACACAACTAAAGTGGAGTGAGTGATGAAAAATTGTGGTGAAGAAAATTCGCAAAAATATCGCAAAATCACGAGAAAAAAATAAATTCCATTGAAACACGTCTCGAGAAATATTTTTATACAATTTTATTTTTTAACGAAGTATGTGGAAATAGATTTGTGAAATATGTAAAAATCTCCGCGGTCGAAAATTCACAAATTCTCTCTTCGATTTTTCACCTCGACTTCGAGGGCGCCGCACGTTTCGAACGTAGCGCATCAAACGTCAGCCAAGCCGCGCCCCCCGCCTGCCCACGACGCGACCCCCGCCACCCTCCTCTTACACACAGTGTCTCGCAAAATGTTTCGCCTCCGGGGCTGGACTCAGCTGGATTCGGTCGCCCCGCGTCGTCGTCGTCTGCTGCTCCTGTTGCTGCCGCTGCTGCTGCTTTGCTCCACGTTGCCCGGCAACTGTCACGGAAGTCAAGGTGAGTAGTCGAAGTTCCGACAAAAAACCCACCTTCCCCCCACCCCTCATCCACCCCTTCACACCTTGACCCATGTCCGTCCACGTAGCTAGAGTAGAATTTCCGTTTCTTGTCCAAGTTATCGCTAGGTTTTTTCTTTGCTGTTATTGTTTTTTATTAGTTATTATTTTTTATTAGTTATTACTTCTTATTAGTTATTGTTTTTTATTAGTTATTGTTTTGTGTTTTTTTACTTGTTATTTTTTGATATATATTTTTGATAGAAATGACAAACATTTCTCATGTTATTTTAATCATTGTATTTTTTATTGTATTGTTATTTTTACCTGTAATTTTTAGTTATTTTCCCTTTTTTGTTCTTGTGATTGTTTTTCTGTTCTTATTTGATTTGTACTTTTTTGTTTTTTTTGTAACGTGGTTGATAAGATTTTCGCACTGATTTTCGATGACAACTCCAATTCCTATATCACTACGTCAATGTCTAATCTCAATGTCCACCTTTACACACCTTTGAACCCACCCAACTTCCCCATGTCCCCCTTCCACCAATTTCATATCAATCAATTCGATTGTAGTCTACTCCTCCTTCACCTCTCTCCCTGTTGGTATCATAAATAAGCCGCCTTCTGATTCAACGCACATTTCCTCCAAACACTTACACCGCCTTCCTTCAAACTCTTTCACCTCCTTCGAATCGTTGAGGACAGTGGATTCCTCAACGATTCTTCCACTGTCCTCACTGTTTCCTTCACAAAATCCACGCCTCCTTTCAAGTTCCTTCACCTTTCAATCATTTCCAAATCCCATTGAAATAAAATGAAATATAAATTTAGTATTCGATTTCTTTATCGATTGCTGGTCTTATTTATTTTATTCCGCTCACTTTTGAATGATAAATGATTTGAAAATGATCAAACGGATCAAAGACGGTCGGTCAATATTGATAGAATCGATTGAACAACTTTTTCATGCTCCATTTGTTTGTTTTTTTATTTATTTATTTTCTTTGCGATTTCAATATGAATTATTATTTGTTTTAACTATTTTGGCGCGCAATATCGTACTCGAACTCAACGACCACGTGATGACCGCACCCTATCCCACACCGCCCTCATCTCCCTCCACCCATCCACCCCACCATCCATGTGATTGTCTAACGTTCCTGGCTTTATGGTCTCATAAACGTGGTAAGACCAAGAGAAGCAATCGGTTCAAGTCAACAACGTCGACGCTCCGCGAATCAACAGAAAATGCAAAGAAGAAATTGTCAAAAGTCAATAACGAAATGTTAACATTTTTAATTGTTGATTTTCCCGGAATTTTTCGTGTACTAAGAAACTAAGGAAAGAGTCGGGACACCGGTCGATCGGTCGTTGGTTTGATTAATAGGTGTCTCTAAGTAGTCGAGTCGATAGCCTCTTGATAGCACTTGCAAAAGGCTTTTGAAACCATCGCAAATATTGAAAGCGTGAAAATTCGCACGTCGTCATCGTCCCAGGCTCGTCAAACTAATCTACAGTTGTACTCAAACGGAAATATTACCAGACACACAGACGAGGGACTATGGATCGTTTTGTCATTTATATTTTTGCGCAGACGGTTCGACGCCAATCGTCAGTGTGAAAGAATTTCCAACGAGTGTGTGAAATTAGTCGTCACGTTGACCTCTTTTCTCCCCTTCCCCTCCTCGTCTATGTTTTATGTCTTGTTCGTGTATAGCAAATATATAAAAAAAAAGAAAGAAACAAATCAAAATTCAAGATAAGTGCTAAAATGTTAATGTTTTCTAGGTGTAAATAAAGCAGTCGTTTGTGGTCTCCGGTAATGGAGATTTTCTAGTCAACAGGTTACTTCGAACTGTCTTCTGCGAAACTTTGCGTCACCCCATCTGGGGTAACGAAGGTGTCGACGACGAGGCAGAATCTCTCGAAGTGACTACAAAGAATTGGTTGATCAAGATCTAGATCGTCGTGGCAGGCAACCTAGTTTCAGTTAATAATACAATGAACTTTTGAATGAAATGAATGTGAAAATGAATGAATGTTTAATGTATTGGATATAAAAAACGATTTCAAATAGTTTTAATATTTTAATGTGTACTGTATTTAGGAAAAATATATTTAGGTCTACGTTATAAATTGGATTTCTTTTCATTTCATTGGATTGTGTTTTATTTTTTCAATGTTCTCTAAGTCTTACCTAGATCTTTGCAAGATTCAAATAAATTACGTATTAAACTGATTTTTTCCGCTAATATGCTTTGGTTCTCCCTCAAAGGCATCGTATTATTCTTACAAACCTGACCTCAATCTTATCTATCGAACGAAATGCAATTAAATCTAGTCGAACGCTGCAATAGTCGCTGTATAAAAACGCACCCTCAGCATTCACCCATAGGGTGGAAACCACAAACACACAAAAAACACTTTACATGGAACACTTTGCGTTCGTAAACTTGACATTTTGTCTTAGCAAGAGCCACCACCACCACCAATAACTACAACAAGTGATATCGTACATAAATATCTGTTTTTATGTATGTATAATGTAGGAAAAATTTTACTAAATGAAGCTTGAAACAACCCTTAAAAGCTTGGGTCTTACTTTGCATGCGGAGAGATTTACTATACGGAGTTCTCTGTCGACTCGGTTATCTGTGTCAGGGCAGGGTCCACAAGGCCCGCCCTCCCTGGGACTAACAATATATCAATGCCTATGGACAATGTCGGGTGGTGGTGGAGAGGGTGAAGTGGGAGCGAGATGGATGGAGCAAATGCCATAGCACTCATTGCATTAGAAAGAAAACTGGATAGAAAGCCTTTCTCGAATGCGGAAGAAGAAAATTTTATTTCAAACAATGTTTATGAATAAAAAGAAACAGATTTCTAATGGAAGATTCTTAAGGATAGAACGGTTCTAAAGGTTCCTGTTCCAAAGGTTAGAAAGGAAACAAATTAGATATCATTCTTCTCCTCTTTCTCTCTCTAAGACTGCCAGTGACTAATTTGTGAAATTGCTTCGAAGGATCTTCGTTCTTTCCTTCGTTCCTTGGCCGCTGGCAATCGTTTGACCCCTGGAGCGTTTGGGAGAGGTTGCGCACAGCGTTGCCACGCGTTTCATTAAAATAAAAACGTTTTAATTGCGTTCAGCGTGTGTCGGTGACGACGATGTTGTCGCTGTTGCTGTTGTTGTGTCTTTGTCTTATTTCACCCCCCTATTTTTGGGTTGGCGGAAATTCGGTTAAGGCTAAAACAATGTTGGTATCCTGCGTGTCCTTGCGAATAATTTGAATGCCAGTGGATGGAAGCGTACAAATTATAATTACTACACAGACGAATTCAATTTTAAGGGTTGGCGCACTCACACTCACGCAATCCCAACCCAGTCGAACACACCCACACACTCTCACTCACTCACTTAGAATTCCTTGTATGAAAATTTGAAAAGTTTGTCGAATGTTCGTGTGTCGGAATCCGTTTTGAAGAAGGTTTCTTTCTACTGGGTCTTTTTCCCTACCTTTCGTCCCACTCATGGGTTGTTGTCGCTCAAAGTTGTTGTAGCTCGATGTTGTTGTTGCTGTTGTTTTGCTGGGAATTGTGACAATTGCGCCATTGTTGCTGTTCTACCTTTGTGGAACAAAGTTGTTGTTGTTATTGTTGTTGCTGGTGGTGAGTTGGGGAGAACCGCTGTCACATCACGTGTGACAATGAGTGACACGAAATTCCTATATTTTACTTTTTTGCCCGCTCGCTCGCTCACTCGTTTGCTCTGTCTTCATGTCCAGGGGCGCGTCCATGTGGAGCGCATAAATTGGTATATTGTAATCGAGGGGCGGTGGAGGAGGAGGTGTTTTTTGTGTTCTGGTTTTTAAATGGAATCCCCAAGAAGTAGGTCAACTCTTGGTAAAGCTCAACTCAACGCAGCTCCTCCTGCTGTTCGGATGAATGACTATTCCTTGGATTTATGCAAATCAACGCTCCATGAAGGAGGAGTAAAGGCAGGACCAGAGTTTCTCGGAAGGTGCGACAATTGCTGAGGTTTCAGCAGCAACAGAAGTAATTAGTGGGAAAGAAACAGGAACGAATTATAAAGCATGGTTTAAACAATCTAAGAAAACCTTAAAACATTTAATAATAATTATAAAAAAATCCTTGAAATTCAATCTTCTAAAATCATTATTTTTTTTCACTCCCATCTTCTAAAATCATTTCTTTTTTCACTCCAACTCATCCTTTGGATATAGCAAATGAAATCCAAGATTTGCATACTCTATATCGACAAGTGAAGCAATCCCACGAAGCACAGGTAGCTTAAGTCGGATCCTTGGAAATCCGCAAACGATATGAAACGATAACACGCACACAAGTACACCGGGCTACACTCCATTTTTACCCCCACAGACAAACCATGCAAATGTCGAATATCCTGCCGAGTCGAATGGATTCCTCGCTATGGTGTGGCGTCTATTTTCATATCATATCCTATCCTATCGTATCCTCTGGCATTGTCGTCGTAAATAAACCTGACCAAACCTTAATCTAAGTAATCGCCATTTCCAAAGCAGGTATCGGCGGTAAATACCTTTTTGCGTTCTGCTCGTCTCTCGTGTCCATCCGTGACAGGGAATATTCTCTATCTCTCTCTGTCGCTCTAACTCCAATAGGTGGTCTGGACAGAAGGACGATGGGATGGACGGACGGTTTTTACAAGCGGCGTTTAGCTACTTTTTGTGCTCTGTTCTGTAAGTGTTGTCCACAATGTGCATGAATTATTTTCATGCGCAACGAGGCGAATTTATTTCACCATCCTCTCTACCTGTCCCTCCCTCTCTCTCTGTCTTCGATGGCCGCTTAATGTTCTCTTCTCCCTTCATTCCTGTCGTGGCCATTTCTCATTGTCCTTTTGTTCGGTTCGACCACTCAGGTGGAAACGGAAAACACAAAGCAACCCCGAGTTTGAAGAAGGCATAGAAGTATGGAAAAGTTTTGAAACTGAAGCGTGGCCTCGTGCATAATCCAGGATCAAAGCAGGAGAATTTTTGGTTCTCAGCAGGATTTTTTTTTAATTTCGCACCAAATGTGGTTCGGAGGATTATTTTTTGTCCAGTTTTCTCTCTCTCTCTGTCTTTCTACCTGAGGTGAAACTAGTTTCCTTTCTCTCGCTTCTAATTGATTTCAACCTTTGATCCCCGGCTTCATTGCACTGTCTTCGTGAGAAGGATCTTTTTGTGATCTTCAGGGAAGGAACGATCTAGGGGAGAGAGAATTGTCTTCAGGGGAAGAAAAGGATCAAGCAGGTCATGTGGAATTAATGATTAACGACTGTTGACATACAAAAAGGACAAGCGACAATGAGGACAAGAATGAGTGTGGAAAGGAAAAATAATGAAATAATAGTTATAAGGATGAATAATCGACTTTGGTTGACAAAATAGAACTGGAGAAGAAATCGAAGAACGAAATTGAGAAGAACGAATAAAACAGAATAAAAGATAACAATTTTTCACTCATTGCTCTGAGACCTCCAACTTCGCAGACTTTTAACAGAATATTTTCTGCACTTCCAAAGGTCAACGGAAACGGGAAATAGAGATTATAAATTAAAGAACTCGTCCAACACCTGGAAGGAAACCGTAGACAGGATTAACTCTACCTTCATATTGTTGATTTTGTTGTTATTGTTGATTTTCTTGTTATTGTTGTTGTCAACGGAAAACGGTTCGCACACAATAACACGTTGACCAAACGACATATGAACTCAACGACCATCGATGGTTGCCATTAAACATCGATGAGCGATGATCAGTGGAGCGCGAAATGTTTCAATCAAGGGGAAAAGCACATCAGAGGGGAGGAAGGGGAGGGGGAGAGCGTGGTGCCGACGGCCTGTCAGAAGGTGAAGGCATTGCTATTTCGACCCGAACGCAAGTAATCAAAGAGATGGCAACAACGACAGTAACAACAACAACAATAATAGTAACAACAATAAGAGTAACATCAACAACAATTACACCAAAGTATTTTCAACAACAATAACAGTAACATTTACAACAATAACGAAGAAGAGGAAGACGGTGACGCTTGATTAAACAAATTTACAAAAGGTAGGTGAGAGTGGAAGGAGGAGGAGGGTTCGGTGTGAGTGTTGGAAAGAGAAAGACATAGAGAAGTTATCGCCGACTACTTGCAAAGCCTTGTTCTTCTTCTTCTACTGTTGTTGATGATGATTATGATGTTGATGAGGGCGATGAAGTTGTTGCCCTTATTGTTGTTGTTGTAACTCCTTTAAATATTTCCTTGAGCGTTGCAAATGAACGCGAAAATTGATTTCGTTTATGATGGGATATTGCTTAAGTGTGGTTGATGTTGTTGTTGTTATTATTATTGCTGTTTTTGTTATTATTATTGTTGTTTTTGTTATTATTGTTGTTGTTTTCCTTATTATTATCGTTGTTGTACCTCTTCTTATTCCTTTGTTAAGGTACATAAAACAAAACGGAAGTTGCTGCCGTTTTCACTGCTCCGACGCTCTTCAATTCATATTCATTCCCACGAACTCAAGTAAAAGCACACATACACACACTAATTCATACTCACACACACACGCACACACTCATGGACTCCTTCATATATTAACGGAATTTTTCAGTCTAAGGTGTGCCTTGCGAGCTTCCTTCATTTTATTGTTTCCTCCCTTCGTCCGTCCATCGTCGTTTTTGTTTACCACGCCGTTCATTGTTTGCAATTTTCGCGCTCGCTGGATTTAACTAGAATTTATGCTGACAGTTGATTAGAATTCACTGACATTGCTCAAGGATATTAACTAGGCACCACCCTTGGTCCCCTCGCACCTCAACTTAGCACGCCTTCCCCTCGTCCAAACTCAGCTCACCTCGCCTTCCCCTCCTCAAACTCACTTCACCTCGCCTTCCCCTCCTTCAACTCACCACACCTCGGTTCACCTTTCGCACACCCTCGTTTCCTCTGTTCCGTGTGACAGGAAGAAGTTTTTTATTTCTCCTTCTTTTGACAACGACTTCAGTTCACGACATCAAGAAGCAGGATGAAAGGGAATGAGATGAAAGGAGCAAGGGGAAGAAAGGGAATGAGATGAAAGGAGCAAGGGGAAGAAAGAGAATGAGCTGAAAGGAGCAAGAGATAGAGAGATGGTTTGGTGAAATTTCACTTATTTCCAAATGTCCGAAATTTCGGTTCCATCAACGGCACCTTCGGCATCTTTGTGGTCGTTTTCACTGGACCCTCCTTCTTCTTCCTACTTCTTCGTCGTGGTCTCGTCTTTGTGGTGGCGGTTGTTGTCGTTGTTTTTGTTCGTTTGTCACTCTCGATGACAGCAGCTGCTTTATTCTTCCAGCTGCACCCATCGGTGATTCCAAGTCCACTCGATTTCTAAAAATATATAACATCATGTTTTCCCCGACTTCGACTTCGGCATAGACATCGACTTCGGCATAGACATCGACATCGGCATAGACAATCGACATAGACATCGATTCTCCACGCTGTCGCGCAATCGCAGTTCGCATCAAATCGATTATAAAAAACCTGCACGCATGCGCAGTCACTCATTGTCTATCTCTCTTTTGCTCTTTATCTCTTCGCCTCTCTCACTCTCCTTCTCTCTTTTCTCGTGCACTCGATCAAATCTCCGAACGAGCCGTACATAAAAATGCAATTAATTCGACAATTAAAAAACGACAACAAACTTAGGAAGAAGTAAACAAACAAAATGTAGACAAAACAAAAGGTGCTCTTGGCAATGCATGAAGTGGCTGCCAAGCGTTGCCACATATTGACATAAGGACTGCGCGAGAGACAGAGAGAGGGTAAGTTCGAGAGGGAGATGGGGAGCAAACACAATTGGAAACTCCAAAACCGAACGCTGAGAAAAACACCTGTTTGCGGTTTTTGGTTTTATTCTGCACTCGTTGGAAATTTATTCAAATTTCAAGCCATAGCAGCTGCCGTTCTTCTTGTCGAGTCCTAAGATTCAAGAAGCAAAAGAAGCCATTCATCGCGGTTTAATTAAAATTATGTTGCATTCATTTCATCTGGACACTTAAGAATTCAACTCTCGTGCTATGGCTGGTGGAACTCGCAAATTAAACGAATGGCAGCTGCAAGTATTTGCATCGAATTTTGTAGTAATTTTGGGGTTTTTTATGAGTTTTTATGAGGTGTATTGACGAATGAGCCAAAGTGTGAAACCGCAGAGTGGGAGAAGTGCTTGAGTCCTTTTTGATTGGGTTTCTTCAGCTTCTCATCTTATGTCATCGGCCTCGGTACCTGTAATTTTCAAACAAGAGATCAACAACCTTTCAACATTACGGTTCCATTTGGTTCCAGCTTTTAATGCTCGTGTTGTGAAGCTCTTTCACACAAATGTGTCATCATCATGTCCTCCACACATTCCCCTCGTCTTCGACGCAAGAATTTTTCAAATTTAGCTTAAATGGTTCATAAATAAAAACCGTTTATGTGGACATTATCGCTTCATGTTGCTTCATGCTTCTCGAAAACACAGTATTAAAAACATCGAATTTATTTCGAAAAACTGCATTTCGCACGGTTGTCGCAGTTGTTGTTGTTTATTCCTCTCCTCCCCACCAACCCCGCTCTTGTCGTTTTCATCGTTTCCATCGGCTTCGTCAACATCATTGTCCACCCACGATGAAATGCATGCAAAATCACTTGAACACAATTCGACCCCCGTCTTTCGTCTCTCTCTCTTTATCTGGTCTGTCTCGCTCCTCGCACCGAACCCTGTTGAAGCCTCTCGTCGAGGTTCTTTATTTTTGGCGCAAACAAACAAACTTCAAATCTTTGCTGCCCGTTTGCGTCCGAACACGTCGCGACCTCCCGCGGTCCACCTCGGTCGAAAGGTGAACGAAACGCATTCGACGTCGACACTTGGCCCCGACAGAAACTCCAGCAACTCCGAGTCACAACTTCTGCGCCTTCCGCCAAACCCTCGTCTCTACCGATGGCGATGGGCCAAAGGCGGAAAGCGACCGCTGGACAGACTGAGGATGACGTCGCGGCGTCCATTGAACCTTCCTTCAACGGGAGCACGAGACTCCTTTGGAAACCCTCGCGACAGATGAAAAGAGCGTACAAAACAAGAGCAACAAAAGATGTTGAATCAACAGATCATCGGCGAGTGGGGTGCGGACCTCAACATCGCAATCGCAATAATTCAAAATGTTGCTCAAACATGGTGGAAACATTTGGCTGTTGCTCCTTTGTCAGAGAGAGGTTTCAACTTTTTCTTTCTTTATGAGAGGTTTTCGACTTCTTCTTTCTTTCTGAGAGGTTTTCGACTTTTTCTTTTTTTATGAGAAGTTTTTCGATTTTTTCTTCGAATATTATCCTTTTTTAAGAGTTGGCTTCAGATTTGCAGCGCAAACAACATAGTCGTCGTCGAAGAACAAAGCGATGAAGCAGAACTTTGAAAGGGCTCTTGTTGATGGCGATGCCTGACGATGGACTACTGACGAACTTTTGTTCTTCGTCCCACTCGAGTTTGCACTTCCACACCTCGCTCTCGTGAACTTCTTCCTATCGCCCTTTTCTTTAGGAGCCACTGACAATAGTTTGTCTACCTGATCTGCTGCCTCCATGAGCAGAGCTCTTTCTCTTCAAACTCCAAGCTCACTTTGGATTCTCCTTAACTTCGGATTCTCCTTCACTTCGGATTCTCCCTCACTTCGGATTCTCCCTCACTTCGGATTCTCCCTCACTTCGGATTCTCCCTCACTTTGGATTCTCCCTCACTTCGGATTCTCCTTCACTTCGGATTCTCCCTCACTTCGGATTCTCCTTCACTTCACATTTAAATATTCGATTTGTTTTCTTCTCTTGTCTTCCATCTGCTCCTTTTTCATGCCGACACGTCACGAAGGAAATCAAAACGTTGGCAACGCTTGCCTACGCTCACGCATTTGGAGAGACGAGATTTTTGGCGAGGATGTGAGAATCGTTCAGGTTGCGATAACTTTGCGTGATTTTGTTTCTTCAACGATCTCTTGTCTTCGTTCCTCTTCCCGTTTCATCGCTTTATATTTCTGTGTTCTCGATTGTTCTGGCTCTCTCCTCCTCCACTTCGATTGTTATCACTCTCTTCTCCTTATCCTCATCCTCTTCGATTGTTCTCGCTCTCTTCACCTTCTCTGCTTCACGGGGCTTTTATTGAAGTTGGACACCGTGATTCATGGAGGACAAACCGTTCATCGGATCGTTGATATCGTCTGTCTGTCTGTCTGTCCGATTATCCATCCATCTATCCGTTCCTCAGTTGGCTCTCACGGCGGCGCCCGACATTTTCGATGGTTGCGATATTTTTTGTCTCTCTTCTATGGCGAGGGACAATTTTTCGGAATTTATTTTTCCCACGCTCACGCTGCATTTTTGGTCATTTGCTATATATATTTTTTTGTTTTCTTATGCTTAACTCTTTCTCACACGCTCGCGCAATGGATCGTGGATGTAGGCTCCATAATTGAAAGCCTGCCCCCGCCATATATTTCCGTCTCGTTCAGCCTCCCTCCCATGGTGTTTGATTCGCATTTTATCGCCTTTTAAAGAGCCTGCTTTGCAGTTATTCGCAATGCGAAGTGAGTCGAGTACCGCCATAAATAATGCACCATAATCATCATAATTTACTCCTTTAATACTAGTCTGTCTGAGGCAGCAGGCTCAGTTCGTTCGACTCACGCCTCACACGCGTGCCCTCGCCACCAGATCCACCGCGACCCCAACGAGATTCACATCCTGCTCTGCTCCATCTTCCCCCGCCCCCCTTGGTCGGTGGAACCCGCATCATTCTCGTCGCATTCCATAAACGTTTTGTTTATTGCATTCGGTTGGCAGCTCGACATGGCCTCAGAGTTCACCATCAACATCATAATCATCGTCATCAACTCGAAGAATACACATATTATTTATGCTTCTTCCTTTTTCCACCTCCGAAGCCCGCAACCCCCTTCTCTCTCATTCCCTCTCAACCCTAACTCCTTAACAAATCCCACCATCTCTTGCTTACCGTGTTGCTGCGCGACATGCGGATCACATCATTTATGAAAGCGAGCGAAATTATAAGAAAAAAACGTCCCAGGAAAACAAACCCCACTCAGACCCCATCTAAAAGATCGAAACCTCTTCAGTTGCTGGCCGTAATGTTCGAGTGTTTACGCTGGCAACAGATGCCGTTTATGGTAATAAAGTGGTAAAATATAGATGTTGCTATAGTTTTTGTTGCTGTTGTTGTTGTAGCTAAACTCTGTTCCCCTCTCGTACGCGAAAGGTCACACGATAACATTATAGCCAATATTTTGTGCTGTCGGCAAGTTTTATTGATCATTCGAGTAAGTATCATCAATAGTAACAACTTCGACACCACCATCCTCATCATCATCATTACCGATTATGGTCTTTAGTATCGCATCGCATGCACAATAACCGTGAATATCAACCCATGACGACATCGATACCATGAACAATATAATGACGATTATCATCGCCATCGTCATCATCACACACACATCACATCATGACGGTAATCTTCGCCATCTCCGACACCTGCGATGCCTCCACCTCTTTAGCGTCCTCCTCCCCGCGATCGCTCTGTAATTTTTCAATCACTTGCAATCAACCGAAATAAAACACATAATAATGGCTCATTAGGCGACTTATATCTCAGTAAAGTGCAAATTTAATAACCTCTTCGCAGCCTCAACGCCTACCACACCGGCCGCCTTCTCTCGTTCTTCCCATTATTCCTTCCTTCCTCCATCCTTCTGCCGTTTATCTCTTTTGTCCCTCTTCTGCTCGGTCATCTCACTCTTACTCTCTACGATCTACTTGAGTCTCTACTTGAATCACTTCATATCGTTGCCCACTTCTTTTCCATCTCCTCTTTCTTCTGCCTAGTTTCACCTCCAACTGGGTCTCTTCTCGTTCAACGTTCACCGTTTACACAGTCCAGAGTCTCGGTCTTTACCACAGTCACGTCTCCATGCCATCCCATGGACCCTACGTAGTGGAGCAGCCTCGACATGGGCTTCTCCTTCGCCTCCACCTGAATCTTAGCCTTTGTCTCCTTCTCAGTCCGCAACTGAAACTCTGTCTTCACCTGGGCATCACCTCTTAACTCGTTGGTCTCCTCCCTCCTATCATTACATTGTCGTGATATGATTACCGCAATCGTGTGACTTCAGCAGAGTTTCTCTGATGACCACTTGTGGCCTCGCCTCGGCGCTCCCACCCTTCCTACCCTAGTCCCCTCATGCAACGCCCGGTGTAAAGATCCACTTGAAAATCTTATAAATGTTCATGTTTCTCTTTGTCTCAGCTCAAGTGGCGAATGTGGCAAAGGCTCGAGATAAAAGTTGTTGCTATTGTTCAGAGAATAAGTAGAGCAGAAATGGAGTGAACACGATGCAGTGGGAAGGAGGGAGAGCATTCATATGAAGGTCCCTGGTCGCCCTCTAGACAATGATATCGAAATTCGATGACGTTCATTAGTGTTTTAACAACAGCATCCAAAGACAAGTAGGGGAATGATGAAGGTGTGCTGAGGGCACATTGGGATCGGTTCAGAGAAGGTTGTCTTTGACTCACCAGAAAGAAACGTATGATATGAGGGTATATTGTGTGCTGACCAAGTGCGGTATTCTAAGAAATGCATCATTATTGTAATCATCTCTAATTCGGCTCCTCCTTCGTCTCCTCCCCCATCGGTTGTTGGTCAATAAATAATCCACTGAAGCTTTCACTACCATCATCTCTCTCTCCGCCTTCCTATCGCAAATGATAATTTCTTACCACTAATTGCATTCACCCCATCCTGCTGCAAATGGGGAATATTATTCGAAACACTTATGAAGACATCACAAATGCGATCGTAAATTGATCCGGCCTCAATACGCCCCATCTCGCCTTACATTTCACCATATTACGACGATGATGATGCTGGTCTCTCTCTCTTGAATACCCACACTTCTCCTCGTGCCCCGGCCCGACTTTGGGTTATCATCTGCATATATCGAGGGCAGGGCAAGCGTGTAGAGAATGGTTTTGTGGATCTTATTGAACATAAATCAATGAAGCGAAATGGGTGAAAATATCAAGATAACTACATTTTAAAGTGGGTGCTGCAGTGCATCCGCCTTGATCTTCTCGAACTCCTTCGCCTCGTCGTCGTTTTGTTCTTCACGGCCACGAACTGGTTCTAAAAATAGCGCTTCTTCCTGTCGTTTCTATCCGTCCGTCCATTTGTCCGTCTGTTTGTCTGTCCTGGTGTTGACTCCTCTTGGTCGCGATTGCTTCGAGTTAATATCCATAATTTTACCTCATCTCAATATTAATAAACATCGCGGGCAACCATTAGGAGTCGCCCGATTCGAAATTAGTCACCATCGAGCGTGTTGTAAAAATACGTATTTAATTCCTTGGAATTAAAACATAAAACGGAAGTTGAAACTCACGTTTTTAATCTCAGCCACTTAACCAGTTTCTTTCATTTCTCCTTTTCTCTCGTTCGATCTAATGTGCGCATGCTTAGCCTTTCGATCCATCGTCAATCGATCGTCCGGTTCTAGAGCTCAATTAGACCCGGGGAAACTGGCGTGAGGCAGAGTCGAGTGTCGTGAAGTGAGAATCGAGCATGAAAGCATGACTCCTTGAACACATTTCCCGCGCGAGATCCCGAGCGTGCCTGGAAGCACTTAGGCACGGCTTTGGCTCGTTCCCTCTTTCCTTCTCACTTGCAACTACCCCGTCTCTCTCTATGACTCTTTCTCTGGAAATATCTTTACTCTGAGTCAATATTGTCATTATTCTATTTCTCATTCTCATTCTCGTTTGTCGTTCGTCTCCTTCGCCTTTGTTTCCTAATCTTAAACTAATAAAGAATGAAAATGAAAACAAAATGAAATAAAGTTGTTCTCGTCGTTTCCCTTCTTCACTCCGATCTCTCTATTTTCTTCCCTTCGGTTTCGGTGGAGTGAGAATGACCGACTAATGCTCCAGTTGCTGACTTGGCCGTCGCCACGGCGCCCTGCACCCGGCCCTCTTGACCATTCCGTCGCCGTCCGCTCGATGTGCAACGACGTCGGACACATTTAGCTCAAATGCTCCGATGACGTGAATAATGCTCGCAGCTCCGAGACTCCGACCGACGGATGGTTGCGTTCGCTCGGTGCGCTTATCTTGGAAAACGCATCGTCATTAATTGAATGGGCTCTCGCGTCTGGTCGTCTGTCCGTCCGTCCGTCTATCTGTCTGTCCGTCCCTCCCGTCTGTCCGTCCCTCTGTCTGTCCGTCCCTCCGTCTGTCTATCTCCGTAGCCAACGTATGTCGGCGGTTCTGGGGATTTCGACTTGGTCGAAGTCGTCGTCGCCGTCGTCGTTGAAACCTTTGGAGTCTCCGTTGTTGTCGTCGTTGCCATAGTCGCCAGAGATATAGAAGACGAAGTCTCCGATATATATACACGTTGGAGATAAAACTAATACGACACCGGGGAGCGTATTCCATAATGATGACGATGAAACCACTGCGATAGCGACTGTAGCCATATTCCAGAGCCTCCGAATACACTGTGAAATTGTGTGAAATTTTCGTTATGAACGATGTTTTAATTAACTGATGGCCAGGACTCAGTATCGATCTCTATTTGTTCGAATATCAGGCATCATACTACAAACCCATGTTATAGAAATCTCACAATTACTCCTTGCTTGCGTTGTCTAGATCTCTCACTCCGATCTTGTTACTTGATCACCTGGCAATGGATTGGGTTCAGGTCGATTCCTGATCGGGTTGCGGTTGATATCTGATTGAGACTCGTTTCTAAGGTCTTTACCGTATCACCGTATTAATCATTCATCATTGTTGTCCCTCTACCCTAATCTCGCTCTCTGTCTCTATTTCATGTTCATCTGCTTTTTTTGTTCATCAGCTTTTCTTGTTCATCTGCTTTTCTTGTTTATCTTGTTAATTGTTCTTGTCGTCCCTATTCTACCTTCTGGTTCATCCTACCTTCATCATCATCATCAGCATGAGTAATGTTTTATTTACATTAGTTTTTCACTATGAGTTTTCTCCGAGTGCACAGTCTAGGCAAACAATCATCAAATATATTAACGATCGTCGTCGCTTGCTCCTATTACAATATTTTGTTTCTTCATCATTACCCGATCGGCACCAAGGACGTCGTTGTCTCTCTCTCTCCCTCTGATTCCTTCTCGCCCTAACGCCATCTCGTTCTTCTTCGATACTTTGCCCCTTGGCCCAGGCCTGATGATCCCAAGTGCAAGTCCAGCCGCAGATTATCAATAACGTTGGCTCTTTAAGGCGGCTCATTGGACGTTCCGCAGTCCGCAGCGACTACGACCGACCGTTCGACGACTCCCTGCGCCAACCACGTTCACCTGGACCGCCGGAGGCCGGGCGACAAACGTCGGACAGACGGACGGACAAACTGTCTTCCGTTCGAAGGCCCAGGCTGAACGACCGTTCGATCGATCGATCGATTGGGCTGATGCAAGTCAGTCAATGAGGTGGAAGCTTGCACAAACATTTACCGAACGAACACAACGTCGACCGCACGTTGCTGGTGAGATGAGGTGAGGACATGGAGGAGTTGAGTTGTTGGAGGGTTGGGAGCGACGGAGACCCGCCAAGTAATTTGTAATTTTACATGTCAGACAAAGTCGTTCGGAGTCGTGTCTCTGCCAACAGAATTATTATCGAAGTATGGAGACAGAGGGACAGAGAAAGGTAATGAAAGAGTGAGGCTGGTAGAGTATAAGAGAGTAAGTGAGAGCAGGAGAGATCGAGGGAGTGTGAGAGAGAGAGAGACCGTGATGTGGTTTGGGCGCGCGCCATCATTCGATCAGCGAGCAGCGAACGAACTCGCTGAAGTCGCCTCGTCGAGCGCAACCCGGATGAAGTCAACCCAGGCCAGGCCAGACCGAGTTAAGCCGAGCCGCGCCAACTCAGATCCATGCGGAGGCTCGAACTTGAAGATCTTATCGCAAACTATGTGTAACTTAAGTAGGTACTAAGTGGAGTTTCTCCGTCGCATGCCGGAGGAGTCGCGCCTGCCTTTCGATGGCGATGCCGGCTCCATCGTCGATCGTTAGAGTCCCGCGAATGCAATCGCGTCTGGCAGAGACGTGAACAGGGTGAGAAGTGTGCGGGGATCGCGCGAGGTTTTGCGATAGCGACGGCAGACGACGACTCGGGATCGGGATCTGGGAAGTGTTTGCTCGTCGGAGTGTCGCATTTAATGCCTCGACTTCTCAACTGGCTGCTCATTCGGTCTGTGCTGTCTGTCTGCCTGTTGAGATGCTCCACGATCTGTCTGTCTGTCTGTCTCTCTGTCCGTCTGTCTTATTTCGGTCTGCATCCCGAACTCTATTTCTCTTTCTGTCTGAATCTTGAGCTCTGTTTCTCTCTCTGTCTTCCTCTTGAATTGGGTTTCTCTCTCTGTCTTCCTCTTGAGCTTGGTTTCTCTCTCTGTGTTCCTCTTGATCTCCGTTTCTCTCTCTGTCTGCTTCCCGGTGTCGTTTGTAGTCGTGCTTTTCGGAGTCTGCCTTGGCTTGAGTTGGAGTCTGTCTCTCTGGGTGTCTTTTTGCTTGGGTGTCTTTCTGTCTGTCTGTTCGTCGATCTGTTTGTCTGACTGTCCGTCTGTCGATCGGTAGCTGCTCGGCATTTTATTTGCGCCATTAACTGCATGACGTACCGTGCCGTCTGTCGTCATTACAGTGACTACACCTAGCAGTTGTTGTTGTTGTTAGTGTGCTCTCATAGTACCAACAGTGGTTGTTGTAGTCGTTTTCTTTTTTTTCTGTTGCCGTTGTCAACATGTCTGATCGTTTGGAAGCGCGATCGTTTAGCGCGTCCCCTGACTAGGAGGCAGGCAGGCCAAAGAGGAAGCCGAAACGGTGGCTCCATCCGGGGCAATTTAATCGGTGTCTGCCGAGTGACAAATGTTTTGACTTATTGGAATGGGCGAATTAATGATCTGACTATCCTATACAATCCGATCCCATCCAACATTGGATTCATTGGCTTGTGCTCGACTTGAAGTTCGAGTCGAGTTCATCATGATCATCATCATAGTCGTTGTCGTCGTCGTTGTCATTGGGTGTGAAATGAACGAGTTGTCGTCTATTCGAGGCCTAACGATTTACGGTAATGGTTTTTGCATACATGGGCCTTTGCTTCTGAAGGACTGGAGATCATTTATTAATCTCACAGATCGTAAAACTTTGTAGTTTTTGTCGAAGACTTTATTTTATTTTATTTATTTGAGAGAATATTTCTGTGGACTTTTGACAAAACAACTTAAGTCGAGATAAGATAATTTACAAAATTTTGTTTATCATATTAATTTATATTATTAAAATTTAATATATAACAATATTTGGAAAAAATCGAAATAAGCGACACATTTTTACTATAATACAATATTTTACTTGTATTTAAATAAAAAAAATTAGTGTACACTTTATTTTTTATTATTCGCTCTCCTCAAGAATTTTAATATCAGACATAAGTTGTTTTGTCAAAAGTCCACAGATTTTATACTAAAACTAAAATTTAATATTGGAACCAGTTGCAATAATAATAAATAATAAAAAATCCGTTTCATTGATTTCTTGTTATTTGTTTTTGAAATCTCAAATTGTAATGTAATCAATAATCAATTGATTTTTGACAATCATATCTCGCCTCTCTCAGTAAATTTTCAACAACTTTTACTTTCCCTTTATGCTCCCGACTTCCTTTCATATATTGACATGCCTTGCAGGCAGTTGTGTCGCAGCCTTTATTTCGAGGACTTCCTTACCGGAACCCACTCTCGGTAGTTGCCCCCCACTTTCGCAATGAATTTTCCATTTTCACCCAATGGAGTGGCAGTCAATCGAGTCAAGAAGACTCGAGGATCGGTTGCAAATAATCTACTCAAATTTGCTGCTTTTAGTGCCTTTTTGTGCTTCACATCCCCACTTCAGTTTTCTCCACCAACTGCTTCCCTCTTTATTTCTTTTTCTCTTCCACCCTTCCATCACTATGTTTCATTCTCTATTAATCTTTTTCTTTTTCTATCACCCTTTTTTTTCTTTTTCTATCACTCTTTTTCCTTCTTTATCATTCTTGTTGTCTCTCTATAATTCTTTTTCTTTCTCTATCACTCTTTTTTCTTCATTTTTATCACTCTACGCATTGCAATCGGAGTTCTTGTTGTTGTTGGAAGCCTGCAGCTAAATAACAAAAGTAACATTAAGTAGTGAGATTTGCCATTGTGTTTTTTCGTTGTTGTTCTTCTTCGTGTTGTTGTTTTTGTTACTCCACATTCAACAATAACAACAACTCGAACCGAGCAATATAACAATAAAAAATGCACCCGAGGCCATGTTGTGGCAGTTGTTGGCAACGTCTGCCTCTGCCTCGAAGGCAGCGACAACAAAGCGAATCCTCGGAATGAACACAAACCCCAAGAGGAGGAAGAAGACGACGGCGATGGAAAATAAGGAGGCGGAAGTTGGGGGCAAATGGAGGGAAAGTAGCGAAAGAAGGAGTAGGAAAGTCCTAGAGGAGCAAGAAGATGGAGTAGATTTGCCATCTCTCACACATTATCTCCGTATGTCAGTCGGTCTTCTGTCTGTCCTTCGGTGTTCTGTCTGTTCCTTCTGTATTCTGTCTGTCCTTCTTTCTTTGTAAGTATCCGTCTGTCTCTGTTCATCCCACACTCCCCCTGATCTCTATCTAACTCTCTCTCTCTTTCTCTATGATTTCTTCGAAAGAAACATAAAATGCAACGTTGCCAACTGAAAAGAATGGAACCCTGCGAGATTGGGTTTGGGGTGGATGGCAATCAATGGGGATCTTGGGCGGGTGGATGGCGAGGGCGTGGCAAACAAACGAAAAACTTCTTTCATCGTCGTTGTAATAAAATCCAAAGCTTCACTTTATGAATAGATTTCAAAAGTTTCTTTGTCGCTGGCTCCCTGTCTTTGAATCCTCACCATCCCATGGTTCCTTCTCTCAACCCCTCACATCCCTTGTTGCTGATCCTGCCTGCCCGTTGTCCTGCAACCAACCGTTTTCGACGACGATCCGTTCCTCGCAGTAGGGGGTCAGGGTGGGGCGGAGTCGTGGGCGTTGGTTCGCAGAAAGTGGCAACATCGGTGCACGACAGCCACTTGAAACGATTTGAACAGAGCTCGGGATGCGGCACTACGCGCTTCGCCATTGTCGTCGCTTCCTCCCAACTCCACTTCTCTTCCTCCATCCTCCTCCTTCAGCCAACCTCCTCCTTCTTCCAACCTCCTCCTTCGCGTCTGCTCTGTCCGATCGTAATCGAGTGCTAGTCTGCGAGTGCTGCCGACGACACTCGCAGTCATCAGGCCATAAAATTAAGATTCTGCATTCAAGGACCTGCCATTGTTTCGCTGGATGCAACTCGAGTGCAGCCACTCGACGGCAGCTTGGGCGGTGACCCGAGTTTTGTGGGGGGGGGGGGGGCAACGAGTGCGAGTGGAAATTTATGATCCTCTGAGTCTCTTTAGATCGAAATCTTGGTGCACAACATCTTCTACTACATCGTTTTGTACTCGACTTCAAACTCCGCTGAAGATCCTTCCAATCGTCTGTCCGGAGTTTTCAGAAGTTCCTCCTCCAACTCTCTAAGATTTCGGTGTTTGTCAGGCCTACGGCCTTCTCTTCGAGCATTCGAATTTTTATTGTCAACTTGACGGGAAAACTTTTCTTTCGTCAGTTAGTCAGATAGTCAGGGGGCAAAAATAAATGACCACAATAACAACAATTACTACTAAACATCAGGACATTCGGAAAATTCCAAGACGACGACAACGACAAGGAGAACTTTGGCTTGCGTGCACTTAATTATTTGAACGAAGATTCTCCAGGAACTTTCATGATGGCGGCCAAACGATGGAGGCGATCACGAGGGTGGAGGGTTCGGTTATCACCGGACGGAGTTGGACAAAACGACTTGACGAAGAAACTTTTGGTCAACTCGGTTCAAGTATTTTGACAAAATTGGCAACAACTCGAGCGAACTTTGACTATGACAAGGAAACGATGGAAGGACATGGAATGAGATGGATGGAGGGTGGTGAGAGTGGGAGAGATAGATGGAAAAAGACAGAAAACGATATGAGAAGGAGAGGAGACAGGAACTAAGGGACCCTGAGTGAATGGAGAAATTTATGTACGCCTCGTTAATCGCCGCTCGGGGACACGCCCTCCGTGACAGCGGCGGTGGAGACGATGAGATGGAAGGAGAGTGAGGGAGGGAGGAGGAGGTTGTGTGAAAAGGGTGTGAGGAAGACGATGCGGAAAAGTTTCGCTTCCGTTGGAAAGTGTTAATTGACGGCGGCGAACACGACGACGACGACGACGACGCGCTTCCTCGGCCGACCTCGCTGTCTCTTTCACACTTGCGAACGTCCGTCATTCGACAGGAAAATTACGTGACGAACGGACAACGACCATGAGGGCAGATGATGATGATTCACTTCATGATGATGACAATAATGTTGACGACGACTCGTGGCTAGTGACGTTCCAATACCGGTGTGTAGTCGATGCGAGTAGTCAAAAACAAAATTTCAACTAAAAATCGGTGCGAAAAGAAGTAATCGGATTTAAAAGTCGGTATAATCGTACTCGTACTCATTTCACATATACGTACATATACACACGAAAACCTGCACTTTTACCGCCTCTAGAAACTAAAAGCTGACGTAATGTGTTTTTAACTAACAGTTAACAGTAAAATATTATACTCAATCAAATATTATGTAGATAGATTTATTTATTTATTTTGTTTGATCAATTCAAAAGTCTAGGAAATCATCTCAACCTGTTGTTAGTGTTTGAATTTTTGTAATGTATTTTTGTAATGCATTTTTGTATCAAAATTATAAATAAATAAAAAATTTCAATATATTGTCAATTTAGTCGGTACCGTAAAAATATTTGTAACAAATAGTCGATTCAAAAAATAATCGTTTATCGTGCCATTTACTCGAGTATACGAGTATTTTTACTCGTACTCGGACGAACACTACTCGTGGCCAGAAGCGCGGTTTAACCATCAATCCATCGATCATGCCGTTTGCTACGGTACGCATTTTATTTTCCTCGACAATTATGATTAACTACATGAAGACGAGTGGGAGAATTTCATGATACGGAAGTGCGGGCGTGGAATTACAACAATAACTACTACAAAAACAACCAGTACAACAATAACCACTACAACAATTATACTACAACAACTATACAACAACCAGAGACAGACACATAAAAAACCCTTCCGAAAAGGAGAAATTGCCACCCAGAAGTTGGTTCTTGTTTCTCGCCTTTTTCGTTGTGATTTTTGGACAATTAAATACATTTTGATATTTTCGGCGGAAGTCATGTTGTGCCCATTGTCGCCTCGATGCTCAACCCGTCCTCCTCCCCTCCTCTGCCCAACTTTGTCCGTCGGCCTCCCCAGCGAATTCTCTTGAAATAATCGATATTCGTTCGGAAATCATTCATTCCCTTCCATGTCTCACCTCTCATCAAGTTTGATATTTTTTTGGTTTTTTTCATTCACTTGAAATTTTCTTCGTTTTACCTTTATTACACCGTCTCTCTCTCTCTCTCTTTCTCTTGATTGGCCTCGTTTGACAACGACTCGTTCCGATACAATTTCAATCCGTTTCATCGTTTGATGAAGGTGGCGGGGGTTTTATGGAAGTTGGAGGGAGTTTGGGGAAGGTTGAGAGCGAGTTTGAGGTAGGTTTTTTTTAGATGGTATTTTTTCTCTGGCTCCTCTGCTACATGAATAACAACATCGGGGAGAAAAACTGCGTCCATCGTGCGTGAATGATTGACGAACTCTGCTTGTCTGCCTCGAGCTTCTTCTTCACCTTTCCACGTCCCATCGATCCTGATTCATCTCCGGCCAGAGTTTCACCTACGGTGATATGCAGATCGTTATCGCACGAACGTGATTTTTCCCCACTTTGATGCTTGATTTATGTAGTTGGCAACGCAGTTTTGCTGCAGTTCGCAAATCTATGGCACCACCTGCGGGGGCTCTTATTTCGCAAAGGGTCCCCTTGAGTGACGAACGTTTTTTGCGTTCTCGAATTTACGACGTTTTTTTTTCAAACCTTGTATCGAAAATCTATTTATAGTTCGAAACAAATCTCAATCCAATACTAATCAATTATTGTATTTGCATGGCCCTAATTTCTCACCACAACCTTCATTGGAATTTACTAATTTTTTCTCTTTCTCTCTTCTACTTTCAGGTAAGCCTCATCATCAGTCGCACTCAATTAATTAACACTTGGTCTGGTCTGGCGCTAATCACCTCATTAAATAGATCCCTTCTCCCTCTTACCTATAGTCGCTCTTCCTATTCTCTATCCTCCATCCAACAATTCTCTATCCCATCCTTCCAACGATTCTCTTTCCCCCCCATCCAACAATATGTAAGTGCTCATAATCATTGTGTAATCACGTATTTAACGCCGTTGGCAACACTTTGTGAATCGCGTGAATCCATTGAAATGGACTCCAGAGCATAAGAGGAGGTACTTCAAATTTTCTCCTTCCCCCTCATAATCCCTTTTTTCATTCCTGTGGTCGGAGCCAGCTCTTTGCATTCATCATTTGACCCATGTTTCCACACTTCTCCCTTCGTCATCATCATCATCCTGTTTTATTCTTGCATAGGTGTCGTTTGCTCCTCCTTTGGCACTCTTTTCCTCTTTATAGCACTCTTTTCCTGCTTTGAGCATTCTTTTTTCTCATTCTTTCCCTCCTTTAAACACATTTTTCTCCACTTCCCTCATCTCCTTTCCCGGTCGATACAATTTCATTTGCACTCTTCTATGATTTTTTCTACTTCTCCCATTAACTTCTCCTCACATCACTTCTCCTCACATCACTTCACTTTTCCTTCCCACTGCCCTTCGCATCGTTTTCTTCTTCTGGGTCTGCTCATACATCAATTACACCCAATCGAAAAATCACTGTACAATATTTCAATAGTCATCGAAGTCGTAGTTGGGATTGTGAGATTGGGGTTGAGGTTGATGTCGTTCAGGTTTCCATTTCACTTGACACAACACCAAAGCATACATCGATTGGAAACCCAGAAGACTGACAGCTGGAACGATGATATATTACCAGGCTGAATCTTCAACTCCAGACATACATGTGCTTCACATCCCAATTTCCCACTCCTGCAGATGTCATGCTCCACTCGTGGGTTTCTCCGACCATCGATGGAACCCTCGCAACTCTATCGATGTATTGGTTGGTGGAAACGAAGGGTGAGGAGGAGGAAGAGGGTGAAGAAGTGCATGTCGAGCCTTTGAGGCAGGCATGTAGATATTTGTAGGTTTCACAAATACAACTATAAATATTTGTGTACTTGTGATCGGTGTCTGCGCGCGATATGTATGTGTATATGTGCTAATGCAGACCATTTGATTGTGTGCATATGTGTCAATATGAGTGTTTGATTGCGTGTGTATGTGTCAATATCAGTGTTAGATTGTGTGTGTATGTGTTAATATCAGCATTCGTTTGTGTGTTTGTATGTGTCAACATGATGGTTTTATTATATGAATGCATATGTGTTGGATTTTTTCGTATGTGTATTTGTCAATGTAACCATTTTGGTTGTGTGTGTTTGTGTTAAATAGTGTTTGGTATAAATTCATAACTGCTTTGGAATCGAATCATTGATTTCCTCTACAACATGGTAAATATTTTTGTAGTCGGTTGATACTTCACAGTTTTTGTTGTTGTTATTGTTATTGTGGTTATTCCTACACTTGTTCTTGTTGTTGTTTTGAGTATTAGTGGAAAATTTGTTCAAGCAGAGAAAATAATAACACAACGTTTGCAAGTGGTTTCCTTCCACTGGGCCGATATACGACGATAACGTGGTGATAAGAGACCGAGACATAGACAGACAGACACATGGACAGACAGGCAAGTGGACAGACAGACAAGTGGACAGACAGACAAGTGGACAGACAGACATATAGTGGGACCCTTCCGTGGTTGTGTCGTAGAAGACTGAATTGAACAAGTTCTGCAACGGATTCAACTGTTCGTCGTTCTATCGATGGATTGACGACGAGGTTCGTTTTAACCGCACTTCGTTATCTCTTCTCACCTCAATTTTCTGACGATTTCTCTTTCGATTTCGATTGGACAGGGATCGGATTCTTCTTATCTCAATGCGTTATCCATCGTTGTAACCTCGTTTCTAACCTCGGATCAGAAGACTCTCCACACAACCACCATCACCACATATTAATTATCTATCGACCCTTAACTGTAGGCATCTCTCCCTCTCTTTCCTTCCTTCCTCTCACTATACTCCTCTCTCCCTATACTCCTCTCTCCCTATACTTCTCTCTCCCTATAATCCTTCTCCTCACTCGATAATCCATGTTGTATGAAGAATTTTCATGTTTCGCCCCACCGCCTTCATCGAATCAACCCATCGAATGAAGTGCTTGACCGACCGACCTCCCGTCGCCTCATTTTTTTTGGAAATGTGTCCATTTCTCTGTCGGTCCCTGGCACATCGATCACGTCCCGTTATGTCTGTCGAGTATCACTCACATCGTTGGAGCCACTCAAAGGCTCAACCATTAAAATGCTCCCCACATTTGGACGGGCTCCACCACCGTCCGCTTCCCTCTCCTTCCCCTCTAGCTGGACTCTGGGCAATTTATGGCCCACATTTGCACGTTCATCCCTCGAATCTGCACCAGGGCTGCCTCGTCGTTGTCTTTTTTTTCGTTTCGTTTGGTTTCTTTTCGTTTCGTTGGGGAGGAAGGGATCAAGAGACCTATTTGTTTTATTGATTGCTTTATCAGTTTTATCTCGGGCCGTTCTCTGTCCGACTCGTTGTTCCTATTCAATTTTTGCTGCTATCTCTCTCACCCGCCCTCGTGGCGTTGCTTTATCGCATTTAGGCTGGAATTAGGTTGGTTTCGATTCTTGATTTCTCGTACAACACTTAACCTTTTTCACCTCCTCGTGTTCGGTTCTTTTTTATTTCATTTATTAGAGGTTTGTCTTGATTATTTGTCTTGGATTTGTTTGTGGTTGTTGTGGTAATGGTAAAAGTCATCTGTGATAAGACTACGAGAGTGTTCTACTATTGTATAACACTTCGATAGCCATGTTATACACTGCATTTGCCTCTTGCCAATATCAAATTTGTCTCATTTATTGTTTTCGCTCCATTTAAAATTCGCATTTCTCGTCACGATTCACGTTGTTGTTGTTTCGTAATCATTCCACTATTGTCTTTTGTTTCATTGTATTTTCATTTTGTTTTTGAGCATTTTCTACTCAATGGTGCAATCGGTTTTCAAACACTGCAATAGAACTGCAATAAATATCGCTCTGCTTCATTTATTTTTGCCATCTGCCGTTTCTCCCTTCCCCTTTCAATTCGAATCAATTCAATCTGATTCGGTTGAACGTCGTCGTTGGATCGTTTGGAGGGATGGGGGGGCCAGGAACAGCAACAACAAAAGTAGACATAAGTCGTGATTGTGATTCTATTCAAATTTGCAGAGCGCGCGAACGCCATCTGTTTGTGTGGCTCCGGCACAATTTCGCAATTGCCGAAAAGACAAAAGGACAAACGAGAAGCGATCGTTTTGCCGGCATCGCTAACGAGTGGAGCTCCCAAAATATTACGTAGCTGCACTAATTGCACCATAGTTTCATTTCATAATTTTTTCTTCTCTCGTGAAATGATTTTTAATCATTTTTTTTCATTGAATTTTTAGGGGTATTTGAAGTTTTTATTTATCTCTTTGTAAATTTGATAAAATCGAATAAATTGTAAAAAACTTGATTTAAATGATAAAAATTTATAATTTTGTGGTCTCGCCATATATTTTAAATGGTTTATGTAAAGTAAGGGACTTTTATCATATCTTTGGTATATCCTTAGCTCCTTCCATCAAGGTGTTTGCTTCTCTTCCAACTTCTCACTCAGCATTCCAATGTTGCTTCCGCTCCTCTTGTCACTGTCTACCTTTTTGCAACATGCAAAAACCGTCAACGATTACGTTAAATTGCGGTGGAGTTTCCAACGACTGAAACGAAACGAAAAAGTGGCCACATGGAATCACAACATAATCCGAGCTTTTAATCCAAAACAGTTGCCACCGACGTGCAAAATTTCCACTTGTCTGTGGTTTTTCATCCTGGCTACGGGAGCTCCACGGAGTGTGAGTCACGTGTCGGAGTTGGATGCTGCGTTTGACAGATCGACCCCAACCCGTCGCCTCCATAACCTCGATCCTCATACCTTTCTGTCTGCCGCTAAGCCTTTTATTGTTGTTTTCCTTCTCTTCGAGTGATTCTTTTCTGAAATATTCCTGTTCTTCGACAGTTGTTTTTTTTCGCTGCACTGTGAATTGAAAGGGTTTTATTTGCGGCTATTAATCTTCATGAAGTTTATTTCCGGAATCCTGCCATGGGCCGCTGACCAACAGCAGCAGCAGCTGCAGCTGATGCCGCCTCTCGTTTCGACGACTACCTACCTTTTCTGTTGTGACCACGGTGGACCACAGGCAACAACATCGTCCGGTTTTTAATTTTCGCTGAAAGTGTCATAAAGTGGGCGTTCGTGCCCCGCCCACTCTCACACCTCGCGCACACATGTATTCGCACGCATTGGCGTAACGATCGTTTTATTGTGGTGTAAGTGAATGAACCGTTAAAAATGCGATTGATGTATTGAGTGTTGCCATCGTTGTACTCCTCGTTGTCGTTGTCGTCATCGGTGTTATTGTTGTTTTTCCTCTTGGTGTCCTCCTCATCGACATGGTTCGCCCTTTCTGGTTGTTTTTGTTGCTGCTGCTGCTACTGCTGTTGTTCTTGATGATGGGCGGGATTATCGTGACATGATTTATTTCGCTTTTTTAATTTATATTTTAAATTGGCTTCACTCGGGACCCCCTTCAGTGCTTCATTCGCTTCGCTTCATATGGAATGGGGGGTTTTTAAGATAAATTCTTCAGTGACAAATATCAATTTTCCTCTTTTTCTCTCTCGATGCAAAGGAGATTTAAGCGTACTTTAAATTAAATTATGCTTGAAGGAAATATTGTCATTTCTTTCAAATTCTTCTTTGGTAGCAAAATACGTGGTTAAGCAACAAAAATAACACAAGATTTTAGCAAAAGCAAAATCAGTTTTTAGGTCAATTGGTAATTTGTAAATGAGAAATATTTAGTTTCTTATTTCTCTCTTAATAATGAAGTGAAGGGAAATATTTGAGATATATTACAAGTACCAAAAGTTCAACTCCAAAAAAGTACTGTGAACTTGAATTTCAAAATATTTGCAGCTGCAAAAAATCGTCACTGGAATAAGAGATATTCCTATCTCTGTCATGGATATCATGGACTACTCAGGGCTCAGCCAGAGATGGTAAAAGGCCCTCTATGGCTCTTGGATTTTTATTTACTTCTATGGAAAACTGAATCGTGTACATTTTTCATATCTCAGTTAATTTAATTGTTTTTGCAGTTTTATGCTCCACTCCGAATTCGCGCGGCCACTCGTGTCATTTGTTGTTTTTGTTTATGTAGGGTTCGTTTGATTGTTGTTGTGGTACTATGAAAACGATAAAAACAGCCTTTTGTTGTTGTTACTGAGGACCTTTGTTTGACTGCACTCTCAACCCATTTATCCAGTCAACCGAGCGGTCAGTCTTCTTCTGTCCATCGGTCGGTCGGTCTGTCTATCTATCTATCTGTCTGTCCAACAGTCGCTCACTCAAAGTGCCTCATAGAACAAGCCTCGCCTCGTCCACTCACACTTCACCAACGATGGCATCCGTGCTGACCACCGGAAACTGCGACGCATGGGAAATATTCATGGACCAACTCTCGCTATCATCCTTTTTCTCTTATTCGCTCTCTCGACTCCTCTCATTCAGTTCTCACTCCTTCTCTCTTCACTTAGCCGTCTCCGTCGTGCTCTATTGTTTGTTTCTAGCTGAATCATGAATACTATTTTTTTCCTCCTACTTTTATTGTGATGCAATAAAGCATTTTTTTTAAGGTTTCCTCGATTTTAAATTTTGTATATTTTTCTCTCAACTTCTTCACTCACAGCGGCAATTATAAAGTATGAATTCCTCGTTCTGTTTACAGTTTTTCCACAACAGCTCTTGTTTTCGTCCCAATTGACCACTCTCCACCTCGCAATAAATAAATAAATAAATAAATCTAGCTTTATCTTTTCCTTCACTGGGAAAACTCAAGTGTCTATTCAGGAAAACATTTACCACTTTCAGTTGTCGTAATATAGTTTTTGTAAAGTTTCACTTGTTCAGAGTTCAAGCTTTGATGCACTTAAATTTGATGTCAAGAGTTTGTGTTGTTTTGGTAAATTTGCGGGAGATTTCAATGAAAAACTTTTTGTGCCAATTTGAATGCTGTGGCGCTAATATTCTGTGAAATATTTATGTGTGTGGTTTATTTTGTGGTTTTGCCTTTTTTAGTGCACTTCTAATTTAAACAAAAAACTATTTGAATTAATATCCGTAATTAAATATTTTTTATATAATTTTTTTTTCACTGAAAAAAACAAACAAAAAAGAAATTAATAGAGTGCAATATTTTGTTTGTGGTAAATATTTAATTATTTTCGGTCAATTAGAGATTATTGTTATAGAGTGTTAATTTTATTCTATATCCACTCAGTATAATAATTTTCTCCTGTCCAGCAATTTGTTTCAATTTACAACGGTGCATGTGTGTAAAATCTACATTGAACTACACACGCAGCCATAGTTGCCGACTAAATACTGTGCTATACTCTTGTGTACCATATACTCTGGCACTATTAAGCGCAAGTAACAATTTAACAATTACATATTGTGAATTTAGTGTTCGATCTTGATCTCGTGACTCCCCACGAAATGCCTGTATAATTGCAGAGAGAAACGAAAGGAGCAGCAACAACAAACTAACAACAATTACAAACTAACAACAATTACAAACTAACAACATGTAAAAACTACCAACAACTACAAATTACCAACAACATCAAGAGCAACGCATAAATTGGCAATGTTTTTCTAACCTATCTGGCAACTGCTTGCCTAGCCTGTCCTGCTCAACCCATACATTTGTTGTCGTTCTTTGCGAAACCTTCCGCTTATCGGTTTCTCAGATCAGCGACAGTGGCCACAACTGGCCAAGTCCAACAATGTCGGACTTGCTCTGGATCTTTTCAACCAACTATATGGAGAAACATGAAAATAATTGGGGAAATATTTAAGCGCCACCGAAAATCTGCATCCGTTAACCCATAACTCAACCTCTCATATCCGGTTTTCATGGCTCGCGTTCTAAAGTTATGGCTTATGAAAAAATATTATTAGCCATGTGGCGTTTTTGTTGGTTTGGTGGTAATTATTTGAATACTTGCTGCTGTTATTGGCCTTATCATAACCTCCTGACTGTGGGACAAATCGCCAAAGCCCGGTCGACCCGTGCACGCCACGCGACTCGTATCGAATCGAGTTATATTAAAACAATATTCATTTGTGAACTTTTTGTTTTTAATTAAATATCAAAGCCTCCTACAAGCCAAACTCCATCCCACCCATAACTTCCAATCATTGCTAATTGTTGCGGTTTGAAAACATGGAGGGGGAGAGAGAGAGAGATAGAGAGATGGCGTGGATTTTTTATTTATCTAGATTTTTATTGAAACTTAAACAAATTGTTGGCAATTGATTTATGCCGCTTGTTGTTGCTGTACTCGTAGTTGAAGTGGTTGCTACTGTGGTAGTTGTTGTTATTGTTGTTGCAGTTGTTGTAATTGTTGTTGTCTAGCTTTTGCTGCCACCATGCGTTGTTGTTGTTGTTGCTCTTATTTATGTTGTTGTTCCTGTATTATATCTGCAATTAAACATTTGTTTATTTCATTGCTGAAGCTTCTGATTGCAATTACTGCTACTGTTGTTGTTGTTAGTGCTTTCTCTCTCTCTCTTACGCACACGCATACTCATGCAAATAAATTAAATGATACCCGACAGTCGCGGCCATAAAATGCATACCTCATGTCCGTTCGTTCGCGTTGCCAACCATCGCATGCTCTTGTAGTTGTAGTTGTAGCTACTATTATTATTATTGCTGTCTTTTCGTTGATGTTTTTGTTTTGTTGGTGCGTTTTCTGTAGCCGGAAAAGCTTCGAATTTAATGGCTGTGCGTGGAAAATTTTTAATAAATTGTACAACGATAACAACAACAACTACTGCTATAACAATTATTACAGCAATCACTACTACAAGGACATTTACTACATCGTCGACGTGGACTCAGTGTGTAATAACAACAACAACACAAATTTACGAGAAGACCGGTAACAACAACAACAAGCACTGAAATATCAACATTAATTACTGCGACAAAAACAACAACTACAACAATTTTACAAGAGCAAAACATACCGAATTATTTTCAATTGCTGCCAAAGTCGTTTACATAAAACTTCCTGCAGGAAGAAATTATTTCTCCATAAAATACCCTGCTATCGATAACCATAATAAACTAAGCATTTATGTTTTAAATTTAAAAATTTTATTTGCTTATTTTTTTATTACATATTTTTAAACATTTTTTAGAATTTTTTTATTAAATTTTTTTCACTTTTTTTATTAAATTTTTCAATAATTTTTTAATTATTTTTTAATATTTTTAATTTTATTTTTATTTCTTTTAATCTGTTTTTTCTTTATTTTTTTTTTAAATTGATTATTTTTTATCAACATATTTTTTGTTACAACTATTTTATTAGTTTTTTGTATTTTTATTGTCACTGATAGTTTTTATTTTGATCCTTCTTTCCATCGACCATTCTTCGATAATTAGCTTTATCCTCGAATTAGATTCATTTAGATTTAGTAAAGAATCGTCTTGAAAGAACTCACTTCGTAGTTCTGTTCGCTTTTTCGTTCTCTTTGAAGGATCCTTCATCAGCCTTTTATTGATCCCTTGTTCCACTGCACTTAGTTTCTCTTACCCAACCTTTATCTCTTCGCTCTCTTCTTCTAATTCCCCTCTTTCACTCCCCCGAGGGAAAACAGAATTATATTGGCGTCCATCCATCTTGGCCAATTATGGGCAACCGTCGGTCCGGCCCCGGCTCCGTCTGCGCGGCTCAACCTGCATTGGCTGCCATCGGTGGCCAACAACAATTTATGGCTCGCGGGCGTTAATTTGTCTCTGTCAGTAGCTTGCAACAGTAACAACAACAGGAACAACAACAAAACTGACTACAACAACAACAGAAAATTGTTTGGCGCCCAACAATTAATCAGAAAACTCTTCGTGGAAGCTAAAAGGAAGTGAAAGAGAGAGAGAGAGATAAAATGAAGAGTGAAAAAGTTTCTAAAATTAAATTCAATTCAAATGGAAACCACTTTTTACTTCATTTAATTAAATGAACGAGAATTAGACGAGAAGAGGAAGAACAATTTTCTATTCGAAATTTATGAGAGAAATAACGAAGAAAAATATAGATTAATGTATAGGAGAGTTGTGTGGTTGTGTTGATGTCATTGAATTCATGTTTGTGTTCATAAACAGATCAAGAGTTCAACATGTTGTCTTGTAGATGTGGTTGTTATTGGATTTGTTGTGGGCGTCTGGTGTCAATGTGGGCATCCAATTCTCGGCCTCCTCGACATCGCAATGAACTTGCTTTTATTCTTCCATCCCCTTCTTCTGTCTGTTCCCTTCCCTCAATCTCTCATTCTGCCTATCTTTCGTTCTGTCTGTCTCCTTCTAAGCTGCCAAGAGACAACATAGAATGTGGTCTCTCTCTCTCTCTCTTTGGCTCCCTCTGTTGTTTTAATTTATTGATTTTTCTTCTGTTTTTCCGTTGGTCTGCGCTGTTGTTGCAGGTTGAGGTTGGCTGTTGCTTCAACCCTCAACCAGACGAATTTGCCACGGCCTCATCATCGCCTGATTACATTGGGGCCACTGCCGCAGCTTCCTCTTTCAGCATCATCATCATCGTCGTCGTCTGCCTCCCACTTCCTGCTTCTATCTCCCTTGTCCCAAGTTCTTCGCTGTTTGTTTTTGCGTTTCTGCCTCGTCGCATTCGTCCTCGGTTTGTGTTTGTATTTGTTTTTATTCTCTTATTCTGTTTTCTTTTTTCTGTTTTCTTTTATTCTGTTTTCTCTTATTCTGTTTTCTCTTATTCTGTTTTCACTACTCCATCCGTCCCTCCATCCATACTCCAACATCCCCTTCCGAGATTCTGTGCTCTCGTCTCGTCTCCTCTCTCGCGCTCAGCTTCGTCCGCTTCCGATAGAAAAAAAAAACACTCAGCGATGATTCATAAATTCATTCATCGCCAGTCGCGTCGCTGGCTCCAGCCTCCAGTTTCCATGGGACGGAGGGTGGCTCCAAACTTCCCGGGGCGGGGGTGGTTCCGGGTTCTCGCGGTCGTCGAGCCATCCGTCGTCCGTCGTGGAGTCAAACGGCGGAACGAAGCCGTGCCATTGAAGTCAGCGGCCGCCGCCGACGCCAGCGACTTTGATGGAACGCATTACGATGCTGCAGGGGTCCACTGGGGGTGTTTCGGGGCGGGGCGGGGTCCAGAGCAGGGCCGCGGATGAGCCCGAGCCCATGTTCGCGCCAGTTGGATGGGGGCGTCTGCGGTGGTTTTCGAACGCATGGGGGCAGCTGCTCATTCGGGTTCGCTGCCTCCGTGGTTCGGGTTCAGCTGGTTGTTTGTTGCGTGTTCGGTGTTTAATGGCTCTGCTCAAAATTTATTGCATATTTTTAGGCTCGCAGCAATTTTCCGAAACAAAGAAACCTTGGCCACCCGGCCAACAAACCGACCTTCGACCACGTCCTCGGCCTCCAGCGTCCAAAAAAGTTGAATGCGATTTCTGTTTAATGCGCAAATATTTCGCGGTTTTCCGGCCGAACTTGGGGAATTTTCGTTTTGGGATTTGTGTGAAGCATATTTCCGGGCGCATAATGAATTCGCCCCTGCTCGGCTTCTCCTCATTTTTAGTCTTCTGGCCCAAGATTTTGGAATTTTCGTCCATTTTGTTGCAGGACATTTTTTACAGCAGTCCTGTGGAACCCCAGGAGCCGTAAACTTTTCAACTAAATCCCTGTTGACTCTTTCTACTTGCATATTTTTAGGCTTTCGGTCCGGCTCTACTTCTTTTGTTCCTCCTTCTTCTTCTTATTTTTCTCTTTTTTATCTTACATATCTCATTTATTTCCTACATCCTGTTGTTTTTCATATATATTTTGCGGTTTCTCCCTCGGTATGGGGGCGTTTGTGCGTTGGCGACCCCTGTGGATGAGATAACAACAAAAACAACAACAATCGAAATAAAAACAACCACAACAAATTTCACTTCTGGTGGGCGCTGCGAATGTCTGGTGGCGTCTGCCGTCATCATCGTCGCCGTTGTTTGCCTGCGACTGGATTTTAAGTCTGTCCGTCCGTCCGTCCGTCTGTCTGCACCCCGGATAGACATTCAATTTATGTTCAAACTTCAATTTTTCATCCTGCTCTCGAGCATTAAAATAATGAAAATTTGTGAGTTTTGAATACACACAAACAATCAGACGACATGAACAACAGCGCCAAAAACAACAACAACAACAACAACGCCAAAAACAATAACAACGCCAAAAACAAAACCAACAATCACAATGGGCCCCAATCAGACGCCATCATCTCCATCTCCAAATGTCGAATCCATGGACTCCAGTTCTGTTGTCTCTATCTCTGTCTGTCTGTTTCTCCCTCCCTCGCTGTGTTCGTTGATCTGTCTGTCGATCCGTCCGTCTATCGGTCTGTCTGCCGCCTGCCTCCGTCTGTTAATGCATTTTCAATAACAACTTTGCGTTCGACTATAAATTAATTCGCACTTTTCTCCCTCAAATTACTTTTGACGCCATCGCGCCCCATCCTTGATCGACTGTGGTTCGTCCCTCCGCTTGCCCCCTCGTCCCCATCCCCAGGGAGCATCGGTTGATCTTCGACTTTCGATGGTTGGCAAATTGTTGCTGCTGCTGTTGTTTGTTCTTGTCGTTCGTTCGTTGTTGCTGTCGTTGGTGCTTCGCATAATTCAGCAAATTTTTAGAATTTCTTTCGCGTGTGTGGCGCATCGTCCTCTTCCTTTTCCTTGTTCGTTCCCTGTCGATCTATGCTTTCCTTTTTGTTTATTTGTCCGTCTCGTTGGCACATGTTGTCGCCACCTTGAACAACGTTTGCCCTTTGGCAACAGCCACAAAAACAACACCGACAGGCCAAAAGAACGAAGACAACAACTGAAATTATTGCCATTCGTTGCATTCCGTCGACGGCGAGAGAATGCTTTTGTTTCTTTACTTCTCGACACGTTCGCACAAATTCTAATTACGCACAATGTGGCAACGCTTTTTTGGGGGATTTTTTGTTTGTTGCGGAGTTAATTCTCAAAATTGTCTTGACTTTGAAAAATCTACTGTGAAATCCGACAAAGATTTTTGAGATTTTTAAAAACACTTTTGGCATTTAATCTACTTTAAGTACCATAAATTTCTATCTAGCCATCGATTTTCACACAAAAGCAACGAAAATCCTCCCAAATAAATTCCCGAAATGCGAAAACTCAACTTCCCAAACCTTTTCTCAAAATTGTCTTCACAAAAAATTCTTTCACTTAAATTCCTGCACAAAAGTACGGTCTGCTCATAAATGCCGTACTCAGACAGCTTCCCGGCAATTAATCGAAAATTCGGGCACAATGGTGGAGACCACTTCCAAGAGACAGAGACATAAATTGTTTCCAGGAATCCCCTCCCTCGGGCAAAAGTAACTCCCGTCCTCCTCCCCTCAGTCAACAGCGCCCTTCGCCCTCAAACTCCAGCGGTATCACGACGTCTGTCCGCTGACTCGACGACAGTCGCGTGCTCGGTCGTTGGTACAAACAGACAAACAAACGCGCCGACAGAAAACGCTATCCGTATCACGATAGATTTTCCGCACTTCAAACGTCTGCTGCCGACGATGACGACGACGACGACAACATTTCCATTGGCAGCGACAGCAGCAGCAGACGACGAGACCTTCTTAAGAAGCTTTGGACGCGAGCGGGAAACTCGTTTGAAATCTTCAAGAACACACACACACTCGTACAATGTGATGTTTTACGATTCGGTGACATGGTGTGAGCATGAATTATGCATTTGTATTAGCAGCAATGTGTTCGTTTGCTGCTGATAACTATCGATTTATGTCATAAACAGATGATTTAAGCGCTTCTTGAACGACGTTTTCTGGTCAAGATTTGTGGTTTTTATTTCCTACTACATTTGTTCCTGTTATCCTTATTTATGTTTCGTCTTCCTTCATTATAACGAGTATTTTATCCTTCGTTATCGTCTAATTAACTTCGTAGTTTACCTCTGCCTATTTTTATATTCTTTATTCATTCCTGTTTCTTTCAATCTCTTGGGATCTTTACTTCTGAATTATTCTCTGATCTCTCATTCTTTTATCCTGCTGACAGTAACTCGCTAGATATTTTCATCCTATAACCAAGGGATTAGTAAAACTTCTCACCTATGAACCATACTTCTCACCTCATCGCCTTATTTCGCAATCACCATCTCACTCTCACGTCTTTCATCCCAATTGGCAGTCTAATTCTCAAAACCAACATTATTTTCCACACCTCCTTCCTTGCCTTAATGTTCTGTTCTACTATATCTTCTCCCCTAATCATACCATGTTCGTCGACCCCAGCATCTCCTTCGACCCAACCCACTTGTTTAACATGATTTTCTCCTTTGACCCTACCTTCTCTGACGACCCTAACTCCCCATGGCTCGACCCTACATATTTGGCTCCTATCATCACAACCCTGAGATAACCCTGTCGCCAAGCTTAGCAATGTTTCCCCCTCGCACCTATTCCCATAGCTTCTCTTCTCACACAACCCTCTTTCGCATTCTTCTACTCTGATGTTGCCCTTTCGACCTTTCCACACACTCCTTTTCTTGCGCTTAAATATTTCTCCCCTAATGCTGTTTTGAAGTTCCTGCTCTTAAACAGACGTTACGGAAGGACAGAATGGAGGGACAGAACAGAATGAGAGACAGACATAAACAGACAGATAAACATTCCTGCGACGCGAAACTTCACACCAGACGACGGTAGTTGGCTCCTGGCAGAAACAGATGATGAGAATTTAAATCTTAAATTATAATTAAGTCTTCAAAATGTATGAATATATCTGAATCTGTCTGTCTGAACAACTGTTTCGGTTTCTCAATATCTCTCTACGGAATGTCTGTTTGCGGTTGTCCGTGTAAATGTCTATATCTTCCGTGACCATTAATCAAGTTTGTGTTGTGTGGTATTATGGCAAGGATTTTGTCTTTCATTTCTCATTCCTCTCGCTTTTTCGGTAAACCTAATAAACAGATGTGTTTAGGCCAAATCCTGTAATTCATAATCAGACATTTATTAATGAAGGAATTAATATTCAATATTAATTATAGAGTTCCATTTGGAGTGCTTTCCATAGACTGGTGGGAATGAGAAAAGACCCTCCTTTGTATAATTCTAGTTCCACTGCGAGCTCGTCCTCGGTGTTGCCGACATGTGCAAAAAGTTCCGTAAAGCTCTTTGTGAAATTCTCCGTTGTCCTCATTTCATATGTCACCATTGTCCTGGCATTGTTTCTATTATCCTTATTTTTTGCGCGAACTAAAGAACGTGCACAAAAAAAAGAAAATAGATGGAATAAAATAAAAAATTACTATTTGTAAAAGAAGAATAATGAAAATAGAGCAGAATTCTGCATTCAGGTTGTTGTTCTTATTGTTGTTTGTCGTGTTTCTATTTTTGTTGTTTTTGTTGGTTATTTTCGTTGTTGTTGTTGGTTATTTTTGTTATTGTTGTTGAATTTGTTGCCGCTGATGTTGAGAAAATAAAATGATAGCGAAACTAGGACAACTAAGAAACTAGGAAACTAAGATAATGCAGCGATATGCGAACAACAATGTCAAACAAAGAGTGGGCTACGGGGAGTAAGAGGAAGATAGTGAGAGAAAGAGAGGAAAATGAATAATGGTGGGAATAAATAAGGACCACATGATAAGAACAGAAGACAGACTACAACAAAATCATAAGCATAAAAGGAAGCTTTCACAGTTAGTGAAAGATTTATGAATTGAAATAGTTCGAAAGATTTACGCTTGAGTCCACCATAAGAACTGACGTTGGGGTTTGAGAGAAGCTGTGACAGAGGGGAGTTCGGTTATCAATATTTCGGTATCGGTGGTCCACAAAGCCCAGGCTTAAAGTCTCCAAAAAAACAACATCAAATTGACTCATTGCCCAGAAATTTATGTCTTCTTTCAATTTCTTCTCTTTCAGGTGAGTTTTCGTGATCAACTTTCTGATTGTCCTCCATACTACTGAACCTCGTTTTTGGGTTGGGTTCCTCTCCTGGGTCGTTGTCACCCACGAGCGAGCGAATCCCATCACGTAAGTTCGTTTAACTTTCTGATATGTGTGTTTTTGGTTTGTTTATTTTTCTCCGAGCTCTTTTTAATAAATTATTTAAGCGGCATCGCTTCAGCCTCATGTTTACAGAAACGCATGACTCAAGTTGCCGTCACAGAGAATTTTCTGAGAAAATATCTCCTCTCTTAACAACAACAACAATACATCCTTGACATCTTCCGTCTCGCAATTCTCGTGAAACGACTGCAATTTTCAAGGCAGTTAATGACAAGGCTACAAACGTGACATTTAAACTCGGTTAAGTTTCTGCAATTAGCATAGATTTCGTTATCATAAGGAATGGCGTAGTAGCAACAAAATAAGAAGATGCTTGATTTAATCAGGATTCCTTTACGAAGATGGAGTTCTTTCCATGAACTCCGGGTATGTACCCATAGTTCATACAATTTGTCTTAATTATAAGGATCTTCTCCTCAATTCCATGGAATTTGTTGGCTTTTATGTTGATTACGAAGAACATTCAGGTTTTTTGAAGAACTTGAACGAACGCATATCTAAAAGATTTTCTGGATAAAAAGTAATATAGCGGCTCATGGAAAATCCTTTTGAACTATTGTAAAAGCACAATCGCTAATGAAATTTCTTTTTAAGTTCCTTTTCTTATCGTTTCCTTTCAGATTCATTCTTTTTCTCCTTAATGCACTTCCTTTCATATCTTTCTTATCCATCGACATCCTTTGCTTCCTGTCAATATTCCCTTCTCGCTCTCTCCACTCAAAGAATCGGCCTAATTTTAATTTAATTTGCTAGATTTTCCTTTTCACAGCCAGTGAATTACTTCCATCATCAACGCTTTCCAGAAAACTTTTCCACTTCTTACTTATCGACAGTAGCAGACTCGGACATCATCATCTTACTGTCCACCCATCAGTCTGTATGTATGTCTGCCTATCTGTCTGTCTGTCTCTGTCTGTCCGTCCATTTGCCTGTCGGTCTTCTTCCTTTCTCTCACAATCACTGCTCAGCTCGAGAGATTTCCTCCTCTTTCCCAACTTTTCCATCAACATCATCATCATCACAAGTTTTTTCTACTCTCTTTGTTTTGATGGCGAATGGTATGTTTCAACATTGTTGTTGTTGTAGTTGTTGTGGTCTACAAATTACGTCCAGAAGCTAAAATGAACCAAACGTTATTTTTGTAATTTTGCACATTAATTTTATGTGCTTTTTTCATTTTAGCCTTTCTATTTTATTTTTATTTCTTTGTTATATTTTTTCCTTAATTTTTTTAAATCGTTTTTTGGTGTTAATTTTCCGAATTTCTTTTTATTATTCTATAACGTTTTGTTTTTGTTATATTTTACTTTTCTATTTTCTTTATGGTTTTTCGAAAAAGTTAATGTTTTGTTGAAAAAGTAATAATTACCAGATTATTTCGAAGTCGTCCTGGTGGGTGTCGACGAGCCTTTAAACTCTGTCTCGAACATTTTCTCTTCGCATAAACAAGTCGTTTCGGCCCACTGTGCGGTCGACAATGCGGTAATTACTCTTGCGGCAACTTTATCCTTGGCAAAATACGACGTCCTTCGTGGCCGAGAGGACCCGACCGATCCCCTTAATACGTCCCCAATCGTCGTCGCCCCCCCCCAAGAGACGGCTGTAATTACCGCAGCTCAACTCGTCCCCGTTCATACGCAAATTTAGCCACAAAAATGAATATTAAATGCAGGAATTTCGACACATTAGACACGAGGGAATCCCCCCCCTCCACCCCACCTAATCCCGAGACCGCATCCTCTGCGAAAAAGTCTGTAATAAAAACGAGAGGGGAATCGCAACAAGAGCAAGCATAATAGAAATAACAAAACACCACCAATGGCCAAAACAAGCTGAAAGACTTATAAAACCGAAGCAGACTTTGACGCAACACCAACAACTAATTATCATCCGAACTTCGTCCTTTTTCCCTCGATTTCCAGCTGCACGTCCTGTGGGCTTTGCGGCTGTTCTTCTGGGTCGAAATCCGTCTAGAAACAATAACAAACGACCTAAAACAACACCACGAGAAGGAATAAAAACAGTTTTTATTGTTGCCAAAACACAACCTTAATGTTGTTTTTCTTATTGTGGCTCTTGTGTGTTGTTCTTGTTTTTGAGGCAAAACTTGGCCCGTTTTATGGCCAAGGGACTGTTTCGTCTAACATCTCCCCAACACCAACAACAACGTCTTCTATCACCCCCATCGTTGCCTCCCTCCCACACTTACAATGATTTCTGATATCTCTCACTCATCCCCTTTCTCTCGCACCCTCTCTCTTAATTGATTTTTGTCCGCTAGTTGTTCTTTTTTCCCCCTCGATTCTCACATACTGACATGCCGTGACATCTTGATAACGGTTATTAATTTGTCTTCGCCAACCCTCACTTCCTTTCCTCCTCCTCCTCTATCTTCACTCTCCTATCATCTTGTCTTACATCTTCTTCTGCTTCTACATGTCGTTCTCATTTTCTCCATGTCGTTCTCATTTTCTCCATGTCGTTCTCATTTTCTCCATGTCGTTGTTCTTGCTCTAGATTGATTCCAGAGGCTTTAGACAATTGCTCAATTAAGCTCTCGATTTGCCAAAGAGGTTCTTTCACAGCCCGTTGGAGGGGAATGAAATAAAAACAATGTTTCTTCCCAAATTAACGTTCGATAAAGCTTCGGAGAATTCACTTTCATCGTCGACTTGATGCCCCGACTCTCACGACCCCACCACCTCATCAGTGACATATTGCTCTATACTCCAAGTTATCGAATCGCCAAAGATCTCCCCAGCATTTTGACATAAATTACACGCCATCGCTGTCACTGTCGCTTCTTGCTCGCCTCGGGTGTCCCGATCTCACTGATCTCCTCACTCCTCGCCGATCCGATCCAATGATCCGAGCTCCAGCCTCGTCTACGGCTCCGGCTCCGGCTCCAGTGTAATTTTCGTATTTTTCCACTTTATTAAAATAAACACTTTAGGCGCCATTAAATTGTGTAAGAATTTATTCGTCATTTCTTGCGTGCGTGGGATGCGAAAAATTACATCAAGTTGAATTTGCGCCACGAAACAAGATAGTTTTCCTCGTTAATCGAGTGGTCGAATTCGTTCCCTCTCTCTCTCTCTCTGCTTCTCCCTCTCGCACAAAATTCATTCGACGCATATGTTCATTATACTGTATGTTATCCAGACTTTGGCGTAGTGTCTCGGGTGTTTATGTTTTTACTTCGAGCCGACTTACTTTACCTTCAATGATTTATGGTATTTTCTTCACTGGCCTGTGGTACTTTCATCATAGTTTGTGAATAGATTTTCATAATACACGCCTATGGTTTATTGGTCCTTCTCAACGTATGTTAGTTTCTTTTGTTGTATTATGAACCATCCTTTCGTACATTGGGTCGCCTCATCGCTCATTCAATCGTCCCACGGCATCCATCCAATTATTCGCCTACTCCGTCCATCGATCGAGCTTTTCATTTCTCCGAATGTTTGTGCGACTAGCTTTCTGTTTGTCTGTCTGTCCGTCTGTTTATCTATCTGTCCGTCTGTTTATCTCTTTGTATATCTGTCTGTCCGTCTGTTTATCTACCTGTCGTCTTTGCATTCACTGCTCATTTTGCGCAATGATATGCAGCAAGTATTTACGTATACTTTCAATCTATTGAATACACCGAATGAACCGACCGCAAGAAAGGAAAAACAAAACAACAACACAAACAACGAACGTCCATAAATAGTGGAGACAGTCGGACATTTTGACAAGCTGTACCACAGCGAACAGGAAAGTGTTAAATATCACTGTATTTATTTAATTTGACAGTTATTAAAAATAATTACCACAAACAAATGTTGAAATTTTTCTCGAAGAAAATCATAATCCGCTGATGAAGAAAAAACTGTCGACTTAAGTTCGATGAAATGATATAGTGATGACAACAACAACACCAACTAACAACACGTAGCCAACAACATCAAATTGAAAAACCATTAAATTTCCATCATCTATCAATTGCTTCAACAACTGCTTTCTTTGTGCACATTTCAGTTCCATCGAAACTCTTCTGTTCGACCAACTGTCTGTCACTTTATAGCTGTGTATCTCTCTTTGTAACGCTGTCTGGCATACTCTCCAATTATCTGTTCCCATGAAATGTCTGTCTCGCTCGTTTCTTCGCACGTCCTCCGTACAATTGCTTGTCCCTTTCAATGTGAATTTCTGTCCCTCTGTCTTCGTCTGTCCCATCGAGTTCCTCTTTTATCTCTTCCTATTCTGCCATAGAACTTCGGGCACTTGCGTTTCATTCATCACTATTTGCATGGCGAACGATGAATGAGCATCATCGGCCTCGGCCTCGGCATCGTCATCTTCACGTCGAACGCATCTGCAGCAACAGTCGTCGCTGTTGTTGGCAAACAAATCGTTGTTGCGTTGCACTCTCAACTCTCCAGCAATTCGTCTACTTAAATTCGGACGAGATGACCGACGATGTTTCTGAGACCAGCTTTCGGTAGAACTTGATTGGGAAATAATTAATATCGATCGTCTGCGTCTACGTCTCGGTCCGGTTGAAGTCCACTCGGGTCCAGCGCTCGTTCGGCCAGACGCAGTTATTTCCATACCATTCAGCTGTCGACTGGTCATTAGCAACATTTATGCTTCTGCCTTGAACTTCCATCGAACTTCATTCGAGATTCCTTTGGTCTTTCATGGGAGCCACCACCTTCGAGTTTCGGCGAGACTTCATCGGAGTCTCGTGGAAAACAACTTCATGGAAACACTTCATGGGAATTTTGTGGGGATTTCAGTTTCATGAGGGTTTAAGCGACAATTCATCGGAGGTCGATGGAAACCTTATCGGAGTTCATGGCAACCTTGTGGTCTGGTCTGGTCTTCTGGCCATGTTGGGTTTTAGGGAAAAGTCTTTTTATTTAATTACTTTCTTTATGAGTTGTTTCGAATTTTAATTATTTTGGTCTTTTCTCTCCTTTTAGTATTCTCTCTGCTTTTAGTATTATCTTTTCATTTAGTTTCTCCTTCCTTTTGGTTTCTCTTACCTTTTAATCTTCTCTCTCCTTTTACTATGCGCTATTTAATGCTTTCTCTTCTCTCTTTATACACGTTTATACCAATATACCAGCATCCATGGTGTGGTATCTGGGTAGAATCCCATGAGGTGATTTCTTTCTCCCTCTTTCATCAGGCCACCCTAAGCCAGTCATTGGAGGAGGCGGCCACGACGAATCTTCGATGAATCACGCCTCCACCTCCTGCTCTTTTACTTCCCGTTTCTTTTCGTCTCATCTCGACCACCAGAGGAACAACTTTGTCCAACCGACTCCGATGGGCCCTGGAGACAGGAAACGAGGGAACGAGTGAGAGAAGAAAAGAAAGAGAGAGCGAGAGAGTCGTTTGTATGTTGCGTGCGTTCCCTGAGCTCACGTTGAGCCCGACAATTTCGGAGGCGAAACCCCCAAATGAAAGGGATCATAAATTGGATAGAAGGAAAACGTACGAGGCTCTAATTACACTTCGCAATCGTTGCAGATGGACGTTTCGAATTTATGTCCTGGTCCAGGACACCAGGAAGACGACGATGGGGGAAGGGGGAAGCGTGTGCCGATGACGCCAAGTGACCAGCGTCAAGGAGAGAGAGAGAGAGTGGAAAATTCGAAATTAATTTGTTTCTCGGGAAGAACTTTAATAGCGGCCAGCTGACGTTTAATGACTTCCTAAGGGGCGATGGGAGAAGAACCCGGCATCTTTTTTCTCTCTCCCCCTTTCTCCATATTTTTCTGAACTCTCTTTTTCCATTCGCTTGATTAATTTTTCTCTCCTCTTTTGGGATTTCATTCTCGAATGTTTTTGCGCTCACTTAATTTTGCATTTATTTTAATTTCTTCTGCTCTTAATGGTTGTCGTCTGTCTCGTTCTCACTCTCTCTATCTCATTTCTCTGTTCATGGTTACATGACAGGGCTTCGGCTTTATTACAATAGCTTACCGTCTGTCTTTTGAAAAAAGTCTATAGAAAAAAGGAAAAACATTTTTCTATATTTACAGAAAATATATTTTTTGTTCCTTTTTATATATTTTTTTCATTCCCCCTTCCATTTTCTTTCACGCTCCCATGGTTATTTCTTCCTAATTTTGTTTTGGGGTTTCATTCCGATTTTCCTTCATCCAAACCGTGACCAGCTGTTAAATGTCACCCATCTTCAATTTCTCTCTCCCTCTCTATCACTCTCTCATGGTCTCACTCCCTCAGTTTCTATTGGCCCCTCCCACTCCGTAAGTGTCAAAGTCTTCCGGGAAACCACTCCGGATCTACCTCAATGGAGTGTTCGACATTGTCTCTTTCAACACGACTTCAACTCGCAGACAGCACCAGAGGAAGACGTTTTTCATCTCTCTCGCTGCTTGGCTGACTGTCTGTCGCCAACACTTAGAGTTTTCATATTTCAATGTCAAGCCATGCGAAGCTGTTGCACCGCAGCCACGAATCGTTTTCCAATCTTGTCCATTCGAGCTGAAAATGTTCATCTTCTTCTTCTCCTTCTTCGCCCTTCGACTCCATCTGCCTCCTTCTGTGGTTTTTCTATTTTCGGACTCTCCCACCGTCGTCGTCAGGGTCGTGGGTTTCCCTCGGTTGCCCCGGTTGCCCCGGTTTTATTTTGATTTATTTTCTTCCTCTCATCTTTCCATCGTCGTTGTGGAAACTCACTTGCCCAACATGACGAATGTTCGACCCATCATCGTCTCTATCTATCTCTCTCTCTTCAGTTCGCATCCTTCGCTGCTGGCTCCTGTCAATTCTTCACTTAATTTGTCTAAATCAGGAAACTTCTAATTTCGAATTTTTCAACTTTTAAACTTTTAATTTCATTTTTCATTCGTGGTTTTTTCTTTTAATTTTTTTTCAGTTTCTGTTCTCATTTGTTGTTCCTTTCCATTTGAGGTTCTTTTATATTTGTTGTTTCTTCCTATTTGTTGTTCTCTTCCATTTGTTGTTTTTCCCATTTAGTTTTTTTTTTTCATTCACTTGGTGCTTTTTTCCATTTGTTTCCTCATTTCTGATCCATAAAGTTCGTGTCCGTCCCTCATGGGGTTTGATCTACTTCTTGTTGTTCTTGTTGCTATAGCGGATAGACACAAGGTTGTTCTTCTCTTCATCTCTCTTCATCTCCTCTCCTCCCCCTTGCCCACTGACTGCTTGAGCACTTGACTCATTGTCCATCTCGATGGTTCTTCATGTCATTCCATCAACAATCAACTTGTTCTCAAGATGAATTGCTCGCTCAGTCTTCGTTGGAGCTTTGCGTGCTCGTAATTTATCAAGTAATTAAATTTTCTTCTCATTGTTATAATTTTCATGAATAACTTTAATGTGTTTTGTTGGTATTTGTTCTTATCGTTGTTGGTTTAGTTTACTTTTTACAGTTGCGGTTTGTAGTTGATTCGTTTGAATGAAATTATAAGTCTGATGATCTGGTTTCTGGTTGCCGGCCAGATCGGCGGGCTTCAAATCAATTTAAACTAATGAAGCCATTTAAAAAGATTTCTAAATTGATTTCCTCCGCTGCTAATCGAAAGCGAGGGTTCAAAGTACGATGGAGGAGATTGTGCCAGTTTAACAATTACCATTATGGATTATCCACACGATGGCCATAGAAGTAATACAAAAGCTTAGAATCCCAAAGTAAAATATGCTTAACTTTCTTTTAGACAGAAATATTTCTGTGGATATGGTCCATGGGTTGAAATACTCAGGGTCCGAGTTTGACCTCTCAACTTTTTACAACCATCTTAGTTTCTCTACAGACTGCATCCCACAAACCCAGGTCTGTTCCATTCTCAAACCACGATCGTTGGTCCTAATTGTTTCCAAGAATGCGAACTCCTTGTAGAAAACTCATCCTCATCACCATCCTCGACCACTTCTTCTTGCGTAGTTTCGCTCAAACTAACTTCAAGTATGTTTCCTTCTTCCTCCCTCTCTCGCTCACTTGGATCCTCTCACTCATTCCAGTTTTACGTTTATGAAAACTCCGAGTAGGAAAACCACAAGGAAAGAAAAGCGAACTCTCATAACTTGCCACCGCATGCAACTTGAGTCGGATGCAAGCGTTGCCACACGATGCGTAATTAACTTGCTGGTTTCCTTGTTCGTTGTACAACAACAACATTTACTACAATAACAGTCACTACAATAACAACATCCACTACAATAACAACAATCACTACAATAACAACATCTACTACAAAACAACAATCACTACAATAACAACATCTACTACAAGAACAACAACCACTACAAGATCTACTACAAAAACAACATCCACTAGGAAAACATCATCCCACGAAAACGAAACTTTTTGGGGGAAAAATTGTTCATCGAGTTTCAACAAACACACACACACACATGAACGCGACACGACGCGTGTCCTTCACAAAATATGATCATATTTTGTTCCATTCGCTCTCTTGCTCTTCCCTTTTTCATCCTTCGCCATGCTCTTTCTCTCTCTCTTTATCCTCCTTTGCCAGATGTTCATCGACGTCCAAGACAAGGGTATTTTTCGCTCTTGTTGTTGTTATTGTTGTAGTCGAAGTGGTCCTTTTCGTGGAGGGTGAAAATCTTCGATGGATGCTTCTTACTCTTTTTGACACTATCTTTGTCTCTTTTCATCCTCTTTTCCTCTCTGTCTATCACAGTTATTTTTATATGACGCGCTAAATTCAAAATTTATTACTTCAACATGGTTTGTCGTTGTTGTTATTTCTCCATGTTGGTGTTGTTGTTCTTTCCCCATGTTGGGATTGTCGTTCTTTTCCTCGCGTGATTGTTGTTGCTGGCCTTTTCACTTGTCTTTGTTGTTGCTGTTGTCCTTGGATTCCTCGGTGTCCTCCGTTCTGGGATCTCGTTACAGTGTAACTAAATGTTGCTCCCCCAGGATCGTAGATTGAATTTCCTTTATGTGTGAGCGAGCAACATTTTTGCTAGTATATCTATCTATTGTTGTTGTTGTATCTATTTTGTTGTTGTTGCAGTTGCTTTTAAGGATACCAATTTTCAGGAGCGTCGAATAGGAAGTTAATGTGTAACTTATGTGTCAAATTTCTTTAAGTGTTTCTTTCTCCTGCTGTATTTTCTCTCTTCTTCACTTTCTTCCATTTCATCGATGGGGTTGATGGAATTATTTCTTTTTTTTACAGTGTACTCTATGCTATTAAATTACAATTACAAATTAATGTGAGAGGAAGATCGAAAATTCCTAATTGTAATTTACGAGCACTTTGGTAGGAGAAAAAGACGGAAGATAGGAAGATGCATGTGAGAAATATGAAAGGGAGGAAGAATAATGAAGAGGGAGACATATATGTACATATAGTGGAGGGCTTCTTGGACTCTCTCAACCTCCGCTTGACCCCCGATCTCCTCAACCCATTGACATGCATCGCCACACCCTCACTCGACCACCCACGGCGACCGGCTGAGAAATGGAAAAGAATCGTAAATTCTGAAAATTAATTAAAAATTCCGTTTACAATAAAAATTAAATGACATGAAATTCAAATTCATCGTCGACGTCGTTGTGAAAACGATGGGAAAACTTGGACTCGGTCCGGCGACAATACTTCGAAAGGGGAGCAGCAACAGAAGCAGAACCGGAGGAAGGGGCGGGGCAGGAGGTCGGCGCGACTTCAGAGCGGCCGCCTGCTTTGAATACTAATGGACGTCTGACTCTGGGCGCCGAAATCTCGCTGGCAAAGCGTGAAAATGCACGGTGTGTGTATGTTGGGGTGGCCGGTTGTTCGGGCTCAGACATTGACACCAGAAACGTGCCTCTCGCTGACACTTCTCACTCCTCTCAACTTCACTTCTTTCCTCTCAACTTCACTTCACTCTTTTCCCCTTCACTCTACTCTTTTCCTCTCCACTTCCATTCACTTCATTGCACTCCTTCACGACTTGACGCACGACGCCCGCCATGTGTTGCCGATAAATCATAAATTGTCGCCGCTCCTGTTGGTGCTGCCGTGTTCCTTGGGCGGCCGTCAATAATTCGCTACCCTTCTGGCACTTCTACGCCCTTCCACGCCTGTTCACCTTAATTTCGTCACTCTGTTCTCACCCATTGGTTCAGGATCAAAGTTTCACCCCACCCATGTTAAACTTTTACTCGATATCAGCTTCGTTCTTATTACGATCTTAAACACGTTTTCTCGATTTCCTCCATCGTTACCTTTTTACAGTTTTTTCAACAAATATAATCGACGATGTTTTTCATGCCAAACAATCTATAATCTTCTTTGAAGAATTTATTTTCCTGGATTTATCTCTGCAGTTTTCTTATGTATTATTATTTCATACATTTATATATGTGATTCTTTTTCAACAAATTCTTGGCAATGTAAAATATCAACCCATTCTACCTCTTGCTGGAGCCTCTCGAATATCATCCCCCAATACTTTAGATCCCCATGTGGTTGTCATTATTTTCAATACTTACCTTTTCTCCTTCCCCACTATGGTCCATGTTAAAATCACCCACCGGCCAACGGTAACTTCAGCCCACTTAGCTTCTCCGTCGCCCTCGAGCAAATCCGCCTACTCTTCTTTGTCTTCTACTTCTTCCGCCTCCTCAGGGTTAAAAATACTCCAACGAGTCATCGAGGAGAAAATAAAAGCCTTCAAGCAGGGATTTTTGTTTCTGAAAAATCTACCAAACATCATGTCAAATATTTGTGTTAAAATTCATAAAAACAAAACATATGGTAAATTTTTTTCCATTCTCCCTCTATATAATATGACAGAGATGAGAAAAATTCCTTTTTAGAAATTTATGAGGGAATATTTTGATGGGTTCGGTTCGGTCCGTCTCTCTTCTTCTTCTTTGGTACCAGCTAATGCGCAACATTGAAGCATGAGGCACGTTATCGTTCATGCCATTGTTGTTGTTGTTCTCATTGTTGTTGTTGTTGTTGTTCTCGTTATTGTTGTTGTCCTTGTCATTCATCTTATTTTTGTTCTTGTTGTGTATATTAATGCCATTGTTGTTGTTGTTATTGTGCATATTAACGGCATTGTTGTTGTGATTATTATTTATGATTTTTTTATGGTTTCTTTTTTTTTCCTGCTCACCCCCTTCGAATCTTCGACATTGACTTCTCATCTTCTCATTGGGATGCAGCAGCAACAACCCACTAGGAACGAGTGGAAACTGATGCCCAGATAGGGGAAACAGAGGGATAAACTCGATTCTTAAAAGAGTGATTAAAATTAAAATCACCAAAACACTGTTCAATCCTTTCGCTTCCCCTATCGTTTTTTTAGACCTGCAGAAAAAGGGTGCGAGAAGGGAGAGAACGGAGAAAGATAGAAATAGGGAGAAAAAGAGGGAGAAAATGGGAGAACGAGAGAGTGAATGCTTGAGTGAGAATTCATCGAAAAATCTCAGAGCTCCGAATCACTCGTAAACTTCGATGAGTTTCGTGTTTGCGGGCTTTGGTGAAGTGTTTTTTTTAATGTTTTTCTTGCCTTGCCTTTTCCCATTTAATGATTTCATTGTAATGCATCGACGCACTCAGCGACATAAATAATTACGATGTCATAAATCGGATTGTCATGAAGTTTTCCACTCCGTCTCACTCACACTTGATGCTTTCCTCTGTCCCTGTCCCATCGATGACTTTACGAGCAATCGACGTTTTTGTCTTTAACGTTTGAAATAATCGTCGATTTGAGTAGTGGATTTTGTTTTATATTCCTGAAGTTCAGCAGTTTTATGGCCAGTAGAAATTACGACTCCTTTTCCGAGTCTAATGAACATTTTTCCTGGTCATGATTCATCGTTGAAGGTCCACTAAAATAGTTTCCATCAAACTTTATATTTGAACTTCACTTTTTTTCTCTAGTTTTTTATACGTTTTTCTTATTGCACCTTCTTTCACTATTTTTTTACCTCTTCTACACGTTTTTTTCCTCCAATCCAACCTTTGCGAATCGATCGATTTTCTGCTCATTATAACTTCGACCCTTTAATTAGCCGCCCAGCAGGAAATTTTCACAAAAGTTCGCGTAGTCTTTTTTTGCATGAGAAACTTCTAAACTTTCTTCTTCGACTGAATGCAAAGTTCCTTCTCTCTTTTTATAATAGTTTTTGCAAAACTATATTTTCCACTTTTAATTGAATTAACTTTTAATTGAGGACTGCCAGAATCTTTCCATGATTAATTTTCCGCGCATGCTTCTGTCAATTTCTTCAGGTGTCTTCGTGGTATAACTTCGACTTCTTAGCGTTGCCATCTGTTAACGACGATCTTGCTTTTTGTGGTGCATTTAGAAAAACCACTCATTCATCTCCATCGTGCCCAACCTTCTGCGCGGTCAGCTGCTCCTCTGCGATAATTTCTCGTGCTTGACACCTTTTGCAGCTGCTGTTGCTCTGACAGGAACACTTCTTTTTCTCTCTCTCTTGTCGCCTCTTCTCCCTAGTTACCGCGGAAACGAACTTCTTCATCCGTTCGTTCATCCTTCCTTTCCATGAAGTCTCTTCCATCATCCCACGCCCTTTGGTCTCTCTAATTCTCATTTCTCTCTCTTATTCCTGTTCTGTCCATCCGGCGTTCGTTGTTCCTCTGGTTCATTGCTCTCTTTCTGCGATTCTGCTCTCGTCTTCCCTTGTCCTGCTCTATCATTTCTCGATCTCCATCTTTTTGTTTTCCTCTTCGACAGTTGTTTTTGTTGTTCGTCCTGCTGCTATTGCATTGGTGTCGTCCTGTTTGTGTTTTTAATAAAAATGTGAATTCCTCCCATCCCCCCCTCTACATCAACACAGGAAGCCACACTGGAAACCACTTTGCGAAATGCATTTCATCTGTCTCTCCATCCCACTGTCCGTCGATCGGTCTGTCTGTATGTCGACCGTCTGTCCCTTTCCTGCTTGTCCAAGAAATCTTCGAACATTCCGACACATTTTCTTGAGAACGTCAGGTTCTCTCCTTCCGGTTCTTGCCCACAGTTCTCGTTAGGAGTTCTTTGTCCTTATCCTTGGAGTCCTTCGCCTCAGTGCCTTTAGTCCATCTTCTCAACATCATGATGCCCCTCGTCTCAACTTCATGATGCCCCTCGTCCCAACTTCATGATGTCCCTTGTCTCAACTTCATGATGTCCCTCGTCGATCCTCGCTCTCCTCCTTTGTTTCTTTCTCATCTCTCGTGGTCACCTCGTCTCCTTCGCACGGTTTCCTTGGTGAACATTATTTTGGCTAGAAGTGAGCAGCAGCTTTCACGGTAGAGACGACGACCGTGGGCACGCTTTCATTTCACTTTCCGATTGCAACAGCAAATGGCCATTTTTTCCGTCTGATAACTTTGCGACCCACACAGAGGTTTGCGGGGGAAAGTTGTGGTTTGTAGGAGGTACCATTTGCCAGCAGGAGGACATCGTCCTTGGTGGTTCTGCGTTTGGTGCGAATGGGGATTTAACCTCGTTTTAAATGCAATTTTTGTGGGAAAACTTTTTAATGAAATTTGTTCACACTACTCCGCCACCTTCTTTCAGCACTTCTCTGTTTTCACTCTTTGCATGTCAGTTATTTCGCTGTCCCGTTTTGGTTTGAATTTTTCTAAGTTTAGCTTGATTTATCTGGTTTCAAGAATGAAATTAAAATTTTTAAATAACCTTTGTGTCCTTGTTGTAATAAAAATATAAAAATGTAATTTATTTAAATACATTTCTTTTCTATTTGTTTTTATAATTTTAAATGAATTCTCAATTTTTTTTTTTCAAAAAATTAAAAAAAAATATCAAAGACAAAAATATTTTATTCTAAAATAACTTCTAAATAAATATAAAAAAATAACTTCTATTAATTTTATGTATTGGCACATAATTTAAAAATTTTCAATGATTAAAAATATTGATTACATTGTTGAAAATTTAATTTTTAAATAACAACACCTAATAAAATTTTTATTATTCAACTATTGTCACAGAGAACTTTGTGCAAAATATTTTTCCAAAATATATGCAGAAATTGTCTGACAGTTTCTCTTTGCTAATAATATAAATTATTATTTAAAATGTTCGAGATTCCGCCATCGCCGCATGTGGTCGGCGGTTTCTCTTTCTGGCAATTAGTTTACGATCTTCCATTAAAAACAATTTAATTTTTCATGCTTTTCAGTTTTATATTTTCTTTTTGTTTATGTTTTATGCGAATTTTTCAAAAGCTTTTCTGAATGGCAACAATAGCAATAAAATGCAATGATTTTATGGATAGCAACATTTTCTTTCTGCAACAACATATTGAGCTGAATTCAATAAAATTTTATTATCTGAACAACATAGTTTCAGTACTCAACCACATTTTCTCAAAGCAGAAAAATTTACTCAAAGCAGCAAAATTTACTCAAAGCAGCAATATTTTTCCATAGCAGCAACATTTTCTCACAGCTGCAGCATTTTCATAAATCGTTTCATTTCAATTTTCATTGAACAGCATTTTTTCTGAAATTCTCCCAACTGTTGTTTTTTTTTATTTCGCGTCGTCGTCGCCAGATGTCGCATGTCTTTGCAGTTGTTGTTGTTGTTGCTGTCGCTTGCATTGCCAACGTCTTCGAATGTCGGCAGCTTCGATGCTGAAATCATAATCAATCGCTTCATTAGTTGCCGCCAGCTAGAGGAGATATGTTGTTGTTTTCATTGTTATTGTTGTCGGTAGCTATGTCAATTACTACTTTTGCTTCTTCTTCTTCTTCATTCTCCTCTCCCACTTCATCATCACCATCATCATCATGTTGTCGGCGTCGTTATCGTCGTCATTGCTACTGCTTTTGCTTCTGCTGTCGTCGAGTTGTCGTTGCTGCGGCTGCTGTTGATTTTTCTGCTCCTGCTGCTGCTACTCATGCAGTTTGAACACGTGTCGCACGTTTTTCGTGTTAATTGGATTCTTTGAAATCTTTTATTTATTTATTCTTCTATGCTAGTATATTTTCGTCTGTCTCTCTCTCTTTCTCTCTTTCTGTCGGTCTGTCTGTCTGTCCGTCCGACATGCAGCTTGATTTATGACGAATTGCCGGTCGTGTAAACATGGCTTCAATGAAGGTAGTCATCTCAAACGTGGCTTAAATTAGAAAAGACTCGAGGAAAATGCACTCAGACCTCAGGTAAGATGAGGAACCACTCACAGGAGGTCTCGTGCGGGGACTCGAGAGAGTGAGAGAAGATCTTGAATGAATACTTGATTTCCTCATTTAATTCAGTTTCCCTAATCAGTTTGCATTGACATGAATGAAATTCCAATTCCCACAGATTGTTGGGGAAATTCTGAACCTCAAATTCATTATTCAAAAATAAAATTACAAAAATTCTGCTTATCAGATTTGATATTCGATTTGTGTAGGATTAATTTTTTCATCGAAATTTTGGAATTTTATTTATCCTCCTTCTTTCCATCGAGCGGTCCGAAATGAACCTAATCATCCCCATCCTAGAAACAAATATACCATCAAATATCACATCACCTTCCCAAAACTTCGACATGTTATTCCCTCCGATCGACCTAAGGCAGTTATTTGCCCTTTCTCTCCCGCATTAATTTCCCAGAAAAACAACCCCTCAATAACAAATCCCAATCGTCCAACATCCCTCCTCCATCTCGTCGACTTTCTCGTCATCAGCCTCCGGTGACTTCAATATCGCGTTTATTATTAATTTCGGCAATTGATGCTGCTGCTACTGATATTTTGGCAGTTGACACAGTTCACCCCGCCCCTGCCTCCACAACCCTGACCTGGCCTGACCTGTCCCACGCTTGCGAAGCCAATCGTCCCAAATTCGATTTGTCATCGAGACTTTGGCATGTGCTGCACATTTTGGCTTAGTCATTATTGTTGTTTTTGCCTTCGTCGATGGCAATTAAGGGTTGGCATTCCTCGACAACAACAACAACATCGAACTCGGAGTGCATCCAGCAATAATGGGTCGTGAGCTTCCCAGGGGATGTTGGAATCGGGAGGATTTTCCATTATTTTCTTTTCTGATTTTCGATTTTATTTTTGGATTTTTTGTGCTCACACTTTTTTGTTCTTCTCTTTTATTGGTATTTTTTGTTTTGTTTTTTTTATTGATTTCCTTCCATTTGGCAGAGATCAACATTTGCCCAACAGCTTAGGTTAGGGTGAGCTGAGGTGGAGGGAGGGGATTGTAAGGAAGTGAGGGTGGTCGGATCATCTGCTTCCGTTATTTGTCCCACATTTGCTGACCTTCTCAACGTGGCCTTTTCCGATGAAGATTTTCCATTGAAGAGCTCTCATCGAAGATCTGTTATCGCAAGTCTCTCGTGCCAGGTTCTCCCAACCCAGGTTCACTAATTGTGCTTCTCTCCCATTGGGGGTTCTTATCTTTCGAATTCTCCATGGGCCACCGCGGAAGCCTCCATCGGTTGAATCTGGCTGTTGGCACGCGCTCGCGCTGCTCGCCTCGAAGTAATGATCATCCGAAGCAACATCAACAACAAAACCAACAACATCCAACAATAACAACAACATCCAACAATAACAATTCATTCACAATAATAACAACAACTCTAAGAACAACAACTGCTTTCACAACAATAACAACCGATCCTAGCACAACAACAACATCTGCAATAACATCAGCAACAACAAAAGCATCAACAATACCAACATTAGCAACAACAACAACATTAACATCAACCAACATCGACAACAACAATCAGGGCTTCGTCGGCAACAGCAAAACAAAAACAATTGCAATGTTACAAATTGCTCCTCAAATTGCTTGCAGCTATCTGTGAGATACAAATTAAATATACGTGTGTGTGTGTGTGTGTGTCTGTATTGCTGTGAGTTATTTTTACTCCAAAGCATCAACGCTGTTGTTCTTGTTGTTGCTGTTGTTGTATCTGATGGATGCAGTTGCTGCTGCTGCTGCCGCCGTTGGTCGGTTCGATTTGCATACACTCGGATATCTGCGTTAAAATCTGCGCATAATTCGCAATAAATCAAATTTAATGCACGCTCCGCAGCAATCGCTTCATTTTGTCTCTCCGTCTGTCTGTCCATGTCCATGTGTCTGTCTGTCAGTCGGTCTATTAGTCTGTCTGTCTTCTCTCCACACGTCTGTCCGTCTGTCTGTCTGTGTGATTGCCTGCCTCACTCACTCCTCTTGATTCGTCTGCCTAACACTCTCTCCATCTCTTGGTTGACTTTCTGTCTGTCCCTCGATCTGTCTGTCTGCCAGTCCGTCCGTTCGCGATATTAAAATTTAATTTTGGATTTCGGCTCGAATGTGATTTTGATTTATGCCCACTTGTGTAAATATTTGCGACAGACAATTCGCCACGCTCTCCATCGCGATCGCCGGCGTCGCGCATCCATTCGTTCGCGAGTGCCTGCTACGTATCCGAGAGAACCACGTTGGTGGCAATCACACACACACAGACGCACTCAGACACAAACCTGTGACATCGTCTCGCATGCCGGAGTCGCGACACTTCAAGATAACTTAATTAGGTTGCTGCAACAGTTGCAATAACAATAACAACAACAGCAACAATAAAAAATAACATTTTCCTATTCTACAGGTGCCTAAAGTAGGTATCTTAGAGATACTTACTTGCATTTGTATCTCAAGATTTGCATTTGAATGTTTTATAAATGGTGTTGACAGCTTTTGTTGTTGTTTCTATCTGTTTTTCCCTTTCTGTTTATGGAATTCAGATAGCAAAAGGAAAAAAAAAACCATCGGCGCCATAGACAAGATGCACCAACGATAAGATATCCCACTGCCTGTCATATCCATGAGATACCTGCTCAAGGACAGATGAAACCCATAAAAGTTTTCGTACTTTCAAATTTTGCATATTTTTTGTACCAATTTATTTAGTTTAATTATTCACCTCTGCCGCATGATTCATTTTCATAAAAGTCCTCATCGCCTGCATGCAAATCCCCCCAGATGGCGTTCGATTTCGTTCCATGCCGCACCCTGACAGATATCATGTTGTTGTAGTTGTTGTTCGCGTGGACTCCTTTTGTTCGAGTTTCGCTTCCGCTGCGGTTTAATTGTTGCCGCCAACCGATTTGCCAATCGTCAATTGCCAACTGCGTTCAGCAATTAATTGCTCTAATTCTCCTCGTTTCGGTCGCACGGATTCGACATGGAATTCGGGGCCATCGGGGTCGTGGGCGTGTCGACCACGAGGGCGTTGAATTCGGGTCGATGTCCGTCTTATTGTTCGTTTGTCCGTCCGATTGTCCGTCGTTTAATCTGTCCGTCTGTCATTCTGCCGATGGTTGGGTCAAAAGTCTCTCGCATGGAATTTCTTCGGAAAATTTTCTGTCGACTCGGTGGTGAGGAAAGGAAGTGGAGAAGGAGGTGGAAAAGGAGATGTAGAAGGAGGTGTGTGGTTGTGAATTTGTTCGATATTGTCTTAGGAGGAAATGCGAAGCCCCATCGGTTTCCTTCCTAATCGCCTTAAGTGCCAGCCGATAGGTATTAGGAATATACATGTCAAGTGTAGGCGAAAGCCAACTGTATACTAGGAAGCTTTTCTTCCTTCCCGTTGTTGGGGTTTCCTTCCGATTTTTTGCTTTCTTTCCACCTTTGTCTTACCCGACTTCTTTTCTTCATGACTTTTATCTCACCCGACTTCTTTCATTCCTAACTATTTTCATTCGCGTCATCTTTCCTTACCGACTTCTAACACTAACCAACTTCTAACTCTACCAACTTCATTCCTTCCCCCATATGGCATTCCTTTCTATAATTTTTCAACTATTTCTTTGCCATCGGGAACCCGTCGATTGTCTCCACACTTAATGGAATAGTCGAGTATTAAGTCTTCATGAATTGATTAAAACATCTTGATTACAATCAGCATATTATATTACCAACATCTCGATGCGTGTCAAACCCAGTCCGTCATTCCGGTCCAGCTCCCCTCAATACTTTGAACCCTCTTCTTCTTCGACCACATGCCGTGACAGTTCCTGACTGTGGCTAACAGACGACTAGAGTCCAGTGGAAATCCTTCCTAATCCTATTTACTCATGGTGCTCTACTCTTCCTTTTTCTTCGATCCCCCTCACTCTAGGGGATTTCGAAATCTACCCCTCTCGATCTTTCACCGCTCTTGCTGAAAGCATCTCAATGAACTCTTTCAGTTAAATAAATCATAATTATTGCCCTTTCCTTCATTGTTCTCGTTCTTCAAGAACTACTTGGTTTCTTATAGACTCCTTCTCACATCTCTCTTTTTCTATATATTTCTCTCTCTCTCTAATATTTTTTCTCAGTTTCTTTCTCATAGTTCTCTCCTTTTGATCCCTTGCTCGATTTAATTTATTTTCCATCGTATTTATTTATTATAACTTTGACACATTTCGATAAAGTTTCCGATATCTCGCTGCTTTAGTCTTTGTTGTTCTTAGTGGTTTTGTTGTTGTTATTGATTTTATTCGTGGTCATGTTTTTGTTGTTAGTGTTATTTTGTTATTGTTGTTGATTTTGTTATTGTTATTATTATTATTCGATTCGAAATCATATCTTATCATTTATATTTGTTGGATTTATTTCCATTGAAGTTATTGGTCTCATAATTTATGTTCACGTTCTGGCGGTAGTTCGTGGCCAAGTTAAATCAAGTTGGGATTTAACTGGCTGATAGCTCGTGAAATATGCTTGATTTTCCGGAAAGCAACAAAAACTGAAAACAAAAACATAAAAGATAATGCGTAATGCGGGGGCATTCGATCCTATTATAGATAACGGCGATAAATATTCATCATATATTCATATGTTATTTTCTTTCTTTTCAGGTAAATATAGAGACAATATGGAAATTTGTATGAATCACATATGTGGTCGTCCAAGAGCATGATGGTATGGATCGATATGGTTATTTTTGATTTCACGGATTTTTTTGATATCTATTTAATTTTAGTTTTCTTGGTGGTATTAACTGTTTCTCCTTTCAAAATCCTCTTATTGATTACCATATACAAATAATATCACCATCCTCATCAACATCTTCTTTAACTACTTCATTACCATCATCCCTACTATTTCTCTCTCCATTAGCTTCATTCTTTTTAACCTCTTTTTGCACTCCCCATCATGCCTTTCTTTGTTCTGATATCCATTATTTTCAAACATTCCACTTAATTATTCCATCATCATCCATTTCACTCATTCTTCACATCCCTGCCATCTCAGTCTTGACTTCAAACGTTTCCACGCATGATTGCATTCAATCCATTTCTCATCAAGTTTCCTCTGATTTTTTGGCTTCTTCTTTTTGGTCTGAACTTAGCAAATTGGATTTTAACATTTCGCACTGCTTCGCGTTTATCTTCGAATTAATCTCAAGAACCTCTCGACACCCCAACTCCCGCAGCTCTCTCTCTTGTCGGCATCCAACACTTTCATCGTTCTCACTTGCTGACTTCAATCGTCAAAACATCGTCTTCATCATATTCCTCATCATCATCTTTATCGCCTTCTCTGAGTTGGGTATTTCAACCCAAATCCTTACTTCGTAATTTCTCCGCTTTGAACGATTCTCCATCTCAATTTTATCATCGTTGCCTCTTGCTCTCTAGACTGTGGATTTATTTTACGAAATTGTTTGCGTTCTCTCTCGTTTGCCTTTTCACTAATTCTTCATATAATTTTGTTCTGCTTTCCATCGTTATCACTGAAGTTCGTTTACTTGAAGTCTTCATCAACAATCCCTCCATCATCATCAACAATCCTTTCATCATCATCAACAATCCCTCCTTCATGATAATCTTCGCCTTCAGCACATCCATCGCCACATCATCTCCAACATCATCTCTCCTCTCTCTCTCTCTCTCTCCCTCTTCCATTCGCTTTATGATCTCTAAAGTCTTCATCATCTTTCTCGTCTGTATCATGGACATCATAATCTCAAGCATTGTCATTAACGTCTCCATCATCATCATCGCCTTCGTCCTCGTCTTGACAGGCAAATGTCTCTCTCCCCGTTAATTAAAATGAAAACGAGCACTTTATACGAAGCACTTCCATCTATCTCTCTCTCTTTCTCCCTCGCACACATTGTGTAATCCTTCACGAACGATATATGTGTGTGTGTCTTGCCCTAAGAGGAGGTTGGCTTCCCGCCCCTCAGAAGCTGACCTGATTCCGTCTGATGAGGGTCATCGAAAGGCTTCGCCACTCGACAACGTGGCTACAACCACGGTTCCATGTACCGTAGCTGTTTTGACATGTAGCGCTCTTCAACTCCGCACTTCGTTCTTGACATCCTGCTAATGGGTTGTCCAATGCTTATCCTTAGCAACTTAATCAGCATCGCTTTTCTCCTCCTGTCTACAATTTCTCAACTCAACTTCACTCCACACTCTCTTTCTACCTCATTGTCGACTCCTTCAGCTGCCTCTTTCTTTCCCTTTCTCCGGTTGCCTTCTCCTTCTCACCCTTCACGTTCACGTCAAGTTCTTCCGCTCTTTATTTCGAATGAAATAATTTCTCTGATAACTTCATTCGCTCACAACATCCCGCCATCAGTCGTCACGGTCCAACGCCCCATTGCCATCAAGCTGCCCAGATGTTTTCGCCGTCTCGTGTTGTTGCCTGAGCGACGTCGCCGTCTTGGCCATGTCGACGCCGCCTTTGGCCGCAATTAAGTTGCCTTTCGTCTGGAAATGATAGTGTTGTCAGTTTTGCTACTGAAGGGAATGAATTTGAAATGTCTTTTAGGGACTTCTCGCAAAGGTCTTCGGTTTGACGCTATCGCACCAAGAATTATATATCTTTTTCCAATATTAGTGAAATTTATTTCTTCTCATTTTAATGGAGAAATTTCTTGGCTTTCTCCATCTTACATTCTCCAACTTCCATCCTTTTCACCATCTACATAATTCATTCTTTTCTTCTTGGCTTTACTTCGCCCTCCTCCAACTCCTTTCACCACCCATTGCTTTGTCCACCCATCAGGTGAGAGTCACCAACTGCACCACAATCCGTCTTTCCGCACTCTCTTGTAGAGTTGTCACCAGCTGCTCCAACTCCCTCCCTACCTCACTCACCTCTTCCTATCTGCAAAAAAATCGAGCAACTGACTTTGTCATGGACAACTACCTGTGTGGGTCAGCCAGAAACTCTCCATCCAAAAGCTTCATGTTGGGATCCTGTCTTCTTTGTCCTCGTCAGGTCCAAGTTCCCCTTCAGTACTTTTGGCTACCAGGTGTTCTTCACATCCCTTCGTTCACCTTTTGCTCCTGTCTTTCCTTCCAGAACCTTCCTTCTTATCCAAGTCTCTCCTACTTTGTTTTAGCTCACTCTACTTTTCACTGGTGGCACTTTCCACAGTTCACCTCCATGTATTGCTCTTCGCATTTCTCCCTGCATTCCTCCTTACTACCTTCCTTTCTATTTTCCCTCTTCCTCCTTTCTGACAAGTACTCCTCTCTTACTCTTACTCCTCTCTAACATTTACTCCTCTCTAACACTTACTCCTTTCTAACACTTACTCCTCTCTAAGACTTACTCCTCTAACGGTTTCCTCTCCTCCACACTCGCCTCTGGTTCCTGCCAAGGCGCCATTAATATTGGAAGCCACGTCGTCGCCGCCGAACCTCTTCTGTCTCATGGCGGAGGATCGCTTCTCACACCATTAGAAACCGCCAACGTCGTCGACGTCGTCACCATCGTCGCTTTCGTCTCCGTCGTCGCCATCAATTAAAATGGACGACGACTGGTGTTGATAAGAGTTACTTTGTTGTTGTTGTTGTTGGGTGTGCAACGAAGCAAAGTTACCGCAAGCTTCGCAACTTTCCACTTTGTTGCTGATGACTCTCTCCCCCTCTCTCTCTTTCTTTCTATCAATCAGTTCTCCTCTTTCTTTCTAGCAATCACTTCTCCTCTCTCACTCCTTTGGTCTCTCCTGGGAAACGATCCCACTCATTTGGATTGTTCGTTTTTGGCTTGGTTTGGTTTTTGTGGTAATGCGTTTGCTCTCTCTCTTTCCCTCCTGCTTTTCTACCCTTTCCTGCTTTTAAGCAATATATTGACCCGCTGTCTGATTTGTCCAATGTGTCGCCACATCGTCATCGCGTCGTGGCGTCTCAATTCCGATATCGCCGATTCGATCTCTTCCGTTGATGACACGACCTGGAGCCACACGTGGCGACCGTCATCGACACACTAGGGATCCAGAGTTAAATGAGGTTTATTGTCGTCACCTCCATGCAGAAGGAGACAGCAACAATTGCAGGAGCTAATGAGATGGGGTCAACACGACAACGGAGGCAACGGCAACAGTAGCAACAGCATCATCATCAACAACGTTTACTACATTGCTAATGAAGATTCCTGCAGAAGCAACATTCACTATTAACTACATTCAGAGCAACAGCAACAAGACTAGTAGTAACAACTACAGTAATTATCGGGAAGAAACAACAATTATCGGCCAGCAACAAAAATTAACAGGTATTAATAACAACAAAGTGGAAAACGTGAGCCAAAAGTTGGAAGCAATAAAAATGGAGAGTTAACATAGAAACGTAAAAAGACAGCAAAAGCAACCGGAAAATAATTTCCGAAGGAGAATAATCAAGTGCCACAACAGCATTCACCAACACCACAATAACATCCACATCAACAACAATATCATCTGTAGTAGCAACAACAACGACAGAATCTGTAGCCACAACAACAACAACCATCAATACCATCAGTTAATTGAAAGATACATTTCAGCTCAATTGCTGCATGAAAAATATTAAAAAATTAACGAAAGTCGGAAATTGCACGAGGAGCTCTTGTCGACAACAGTCAAGCAGCAGCAACAACACAACAACAAGAGAAAAGCAGCAATAACGGCAAAGCAACAACAACAACGTCATTGATGATTATGCGGTTGATGTTGGGAAAACAGTGATAATGAAGAGAACGGTGATGACGATGATGATGAGAGGTCTCCATCATGATTGTGATGATGGTTCCAGGTTGAAATTGCTGAAAATATTGATAATAATGTTGCTGTGATTTACGTGATTGTTGTTGTTGTTGTTTTGTTGTTGGAGACACTCCAACCACCGATAGTGGGTCACACGATGAAGCGACTGTAGACGGTGATGATGACTATGGTTTTCAGTATACAAACAATTTTGTTCGTGGTGACGATGAGGACGACAATAATGATGATGATGCCTGGCGATGGCGATGAAGATGTGATAAGACTGTCGCCCATGAAATTATGAATTTAATGAATTTTCCTTAATTTGATCGAGCAGCCGACAGCAATCGACAAACGACTACGAGCAACAACACTCAGCAACAGCCACCGATTGGGAATTAAAATGCAAATGAGTGGAGCGAAAGGAAAATCGATGGAAAACTACGTCAAAGTGAAAATCATAATCGAGCGATGTCTCGCAAATTCACTTGAGTGGTGGGTTTTCATAGCGTGAGATTGGAGAACGGAGTCGATTTGCGAGGAAGAGTTGCTGCCGAGGAAGATCAGTGGTTAGAGAGGCGAAGGCGACCAAGTGTCACAAATTGGTCTCAGAGAGATGAGAGAGTTTTGGGAGTGGCGTGAAAACGATTGAAACATGTTGTGGTTTGGTAGAACCAGTATAAATTCATAGTTTATCGACAACAGAAATTATCTATAGACAGTTATTAAATATTGTAATGTTCCTATATGAAGAATTTCGAAGTCTGACTTGTCCTCTTAACCCCATTGTTCCGCTGCCACCCAGGGCATGTTGTAAACTGAACCCTGTCACGTTGGCAACCTCGTTCATCACCTCCATGCTGAGCCATTTGGATCGATTCCATTCCAAGTCTGTTCGCCATGTTTGGTGGAAAACACCGCGACTTTATCTTAATTGCGAATAATCCAATTAATTGCGAACGCAAATAAACTCAACACCTCGCCGCTTGTCTGGTCCATCAATTACGGTCATCAACTTGTCCATGTTGTTGTTGCTAGTTTGTTTGGTGGTTGTTGTTGCTAGTTTGTTTCTGCTGGTGAATCTTGTTGTTGCTGTAGCAGTTGTAGTTGCAAACAAATTAACACCAGATGACGTTGAGATTTCCACCAAAACACCGAGAAGACAACAACGAAAAATAAAAATAAAAGAAATACCACGAAAATTCAAAGAAATTTAAATTTAAATGCAAATGAAAATCTCAATTGCAGCAATCAGAAGGCTGGTGGCTTGGTAGATGTTGTTGTTAAGTTAGTTATACTTTTTCTTGTTAAGTTACTGTTGTTGCCTCTATGAAGTTGTTGTTATTGAGCAGTTGTTGCAAATGCAAATAAGTTGTCAAATTGTACAACTTGATGAAAATTCATGGACTTGACCAAGTTAACAACGACAGCTACGACAACGATAGCAACATATACAACAACAACAACAAGTACGACTCCTGTGAACTCCAACAACAACAATAATTGACCAAAAATAACAACTAGTGGTCACACTACAAAAACTAGTGGTCAACAACAACAACTAGTGGTCAACAACAACTCCAACTCGAATTCTGGGGTCCGAAGCTGGTGTTAAGCATATTGTTAAAAAGTCATTACCACTTAATGTCACTTTTAACACACGATCTATGGCTCTAACTCTAACTTTTTATATCTGTCTTTATATCTTGTTGTTGTTCTCTTAACTTCTTTTCTTGATCTTGTCGATGTGGTTGATGGTGTTTTTACTGTTGAAATAAGTTTTTTCTTTCTAATTTGCATGGAGTTGTTGTTATGTAGTGGTTCCTCATTATTATTGTTGTTGTTGTGACTGTGGTTGCTCATTGTTGTTGTTGTTGTCTCTGTGGTGGCTCATGTTGCTCCTGTTCATGTTGTTTTTTTTTTTAATTTTATTGTTAACTCTCACATTTATTGCATTTATTTATCTATTTATTTCGTTTGTTGACAAATTGCACGCAGAGCTGAGAACGGGTTAATTTTGTGTTATGTAGTGTTTTTGTTGTTTTTAATGGTTGTCTGGTTCGTGTTGTTGTTGGTTGTGAAGTTGGTGTTGTTGTTGATGATGGTGGTTAACTGGTGGTTGTTGTCTTGGTTTATGTTTTTCCTTATGACTTTTTACTTGTTGCTTGTTCTCTTCGTAAATGTTTCTGCTTGTTTTGAAATTAACATTTCCTTTTTGTTTTTGAAGACATCCGATCGTAAAGAGATGTATTTTATATTCCCGATGTATTAAAAATTCACAATTGGCATGTTCTTATTGAAAATAATATTGGAAGCAATCATTTTATTCACAATGGAGCACATATCAAAATCAGTTACATAAATTCTCCATCCAGCCCTCGCTCAATATTGAATACCTTGCACCCGATTCTCTTTCTCCCTAATAAACCCTTGCAATTTCCATCATCTCCTGGCTTGATTACGCAATTTATGCTCAAACACAACCAGCTAAGGACAAAGAATTCTTGGCCAGTTCTCTTCCTTCTCACTCTCTCTCTATCCCCATTCACTGCTTCCTTGGAATCATCTTTATTTTACTGTATTCTTAGATCTTCTCACCCGAAGCCAACTTCTTTTTATTATCTTTGTCTTGTTTTTCGTCACAAAGTTGTTGACGTTCCTAACATACGCAATTGTTGTTGTTGTTTATTTTATTATTGTTGCCGATGTTGCTGCTGGTGACTTATTCTTCATCTTCTTCGAAACGAGTTTCAAAAGAACATCTTACAGGAGAAAGAGGAAGAAGTGTCTGTGGAAAAAGAAGCAATGAATGAGAGAGAAGACCAAGTCTGAGACAATACTAAGAGCTGGAAGATAGGGGAAGAGGTGAAGGATGAAGAGGTGAAGGACAAAGAGATGGAGGAAGAGGACCAAAGAAGAATAAGGAAGAAACAGAGACATACTTGTCATCGCATGAAAAATGCAATATAAATGCTTTAAGTTTTTACGACTCAGTTGGCAACTCTTTTCGTTTGTTATTATTTTTCTTCTTGTTCTTCCTGTTTTCTTTCCGTAGCTATATGAGTTTTTGAAATTTTATGATTTGTTGTTGTTGTTGTGGCAAATGTTGCAAATCGCATATAAAAAAGTTCATTAAAACATCTCGTTCAAACACAAGGGTTTCAGAGACATCAACTTGAAAAAGAGCAAAATAAGTGGTTTACTAAATGTGGAGGAAACGATCACACAATCGCAATCGTTGTCTTCCATACGGACTATGCTGAAATTATTCGAAATTATGGGTCCGATTCACATTTTGTCATCAGCATTTGGAACTATCTTAAGAGATCTCTTAAATGGATGACTGCAAATAATGATATTCTTGTTGGTTTTCGTTTTAATAACATTTATTTTTTAAGATTGTATAAGAATATTATTGAATTTATTTTTATAATAATTAAATTTTATATTTTTTAAGAATTTTACATTTTTTAAAGTTTTATGTTGTGACCATTCATATTTGAAATTTTTATTAGCATTATTTATTTTTTATTTTATTTATTTTTTGTTTTATTGTTATTTTCCCTATTGTATTTTATTTTTTTTATTTAAAAACAGATTTATTTATTATGAACTCAGCTAGTTTACCTAGAAATATTTTAACAAGAAAACAATTTCTAACCAATTAAGAATTTTCTTTCTAAATCTTCAAATTTCCACCTGTCGTTCACTAAAATAATCGTTGATATAACAAAAATAAACAGAATTGGAGGTCGATGTTATTTATTAATCGACCTTAATTGGAAAAACTTACAAATGGGGAAACCAAAACAATTAAAAATAGAAAAGCCATCTGCCACAACGAAGAGCATTCCCATAAACAGACAGAGAGGAGTGATAGAGGAAGAGGGAGGTAATAAGAGGAAGAGGGAAAGGAATGGACAGAGACAGAGCAAAATAAGCAATGTCTGGCATTTTGTTGAAATTGATTGCGACTGCAAAATGTAGACAACAACGGCTACCGCCAATAACAACAACAAATTCAATCGACGATGAGAACAACAAATATATCGACAATGACAACAACAACAAAATCGAAAATAAAAACAACAATATCGACAATAAAAACAACAATAATAATACCAACAAACATCAACAATATTTACAACAACAAATCGTTATCCCCACAACGATGCAACACAAACATGATGGCCTCGTTGGTCAGTCGATGCATTGATGATCACCGGCAATCAGTCCTGTGAAGATCGACAAAACCCACAACAATAACAATGACAACAACAATCACAACGACAACAACAACAATATCAACAACAAAAACGACTGCAATATCAATAGCAACAACAAGAAGAACCACCACTCGGACGAGGAGAAAAACAACAAGATAAAGATTTATCATCAATTGTTGTGTCGCCAAAGTGACGACAAGAAGGAGGCCACGACCGTCCATCGAACGGCGGTCAGACGGACATTCAGACAGACAGAAAGACAAACAAACAATTGACAATCGGTCAGTCGAGAGGTCGTCGAACCTCCAACATAACAACGGTAGTTGGTGAGAGAAGACGTTGACGATGACGACGAGGAGGAGAAGGTGGGAAGTAATTCGGGGGCGTCTTGGAATTCATCCCGTTTCCAATTGATTTCGAAGTCGGGAAAGAATTCAATTTGTGGGTCGTTGGGAAATCAATGCGAATTGTTTTTTTTTTAAATTCAACCACAAGACCCAAAACATAACATAACACAAAAAAGCGTGCGCATGCGCAAAAAATCACTCACATTCGCTCACTTTAGTTCGTTCCGTTCACTCCAGATGTCGCAAGACAAAACAAGACAAGACATGGTGTCACAGCTCGAATGTCAGCCCACGGGAACAACTACTAAAACAACAAAAGCAACAACATCAGCTAGGGGGACAGTACAACAAGTACAACAACAAAGAGTACAACTTCATTTGACTCGGGTTTTTTATTTTAGTTTCTTAATGAATTCTTGACGTTTCACTGGCCCCGAAAATAAAAACCGCAAGGCGGCGACGAAGGCGACAGTGACGACAACGATGGTGGCGACAGTGACGACAATGTTGGCGACAGTGACGACAATGTTGGCGGCGATCGCGACGAGTCTGTGCAACAAGTCATTAAATAAACCTCCGTTCTTTGGCCACAATTGCAATTGGTTTCGATTTTGGCAAAAATTAACGAAGTGCGCCTGCAGATCTGTCTGTCCGTCTATCCATGCATCCGTCTGTCCATTCGTCTATCCATGGGTCAGACGGTTCGTTTGTCTGTCTGTCAGACGGTGACAGTCAGTCGGCCGGTAGTGGCGACTGGCGTCGTGTCGTGTGTCAACAAACTTTTAATGGCTCAATGTTTTACAGTGGGTTTCGCATCGTCGTCCAACGAATTCCGAAAACTATCGGTTTTTGTCTGAAATTCCCCCCTGACACCTTCCCTCGCCCCTCTTTACACTTTCCTCCTGGCACCACCGCGTAATCCGTCCAACCTGCGGTCATTGTGAACCTGCCTGGGCGAGATCTGTGTCTCACATTTTTTTGCCTCTTTCTCTCACTTTCCGACCATGTGACAGCAACTACAAATTATGTCGCTCTATTGTGCATGCGACACTGTGTGTCATTGTGAATTTATTGAAAGGACAGTTTATTACATGGCCGGCTCCATTGTCCTCTTAAGTTGTTGTCGATGTCAAGTTGTAAGTGAGAGAGAGATAAAAGAAAATCGGGCACCGAAAGCATTCATGAAGTGTCGATAATTTGTCGATTAACAAAACAATGATCTCTATTCACATTCACATATATATTTCATTAACAATATATACACAAAAAACTTCTTCATCATTTTAGAAATTGATTATCCGCTCCTCCTAGGTTAAAACACATTTTATATTGTGAATGATTGCTCAACAGACAATTGTGAATGCCTTTTCACATGACAAATCTCCACTTCTCGTCAATTTCAACAGTTTCACAATGAATGCAATACCTGGAACGTGAAACCTTGAACCCATCATCATGCAACACTCGCCATTCATGGCTCTTCCGTCTCTTTCCACCTCCTCCCAACTCTTTCCTTCTCTCTCTCCTACTCTTTTCACCTCCCTCCCTCTCTGTCCAACTTCCCCCCACAGCTCTTTTCATCTACTTCCACCTCCTCTCCCCGACTCCTCCACCAATCCTAGAAACCCATCATGGTCGCCTTTTGTTCCAGTTGCGCATTTAAAATGCAGCCCCATGCACGAAGGGATCCCGACCCATGCCTCTCTCTCTCTCTGAAGTCTTTACCACAAGTCTTCGTGGGCCTCGTCTGTCACTCGCCCCCCTCCCCCGCCGCAGAGGTTGTGAATTTGTCACCGCAACAATGGATCATTTCATGCGTCGTGCCACATCTCAACGCAGTGCATCCCGAGAATTGTTGTCTCGACATCTCACTACACCTCACTCCCTGGCTATAGATTATCCGATGAAAGGAGTCACTTGCGAGTGTCTCATGTCGCCCCTCTCATTCTTTCCTATCTTCCTTCCTTATCCCTCTTCACACTCACCATCACTTTAAAAGCTTATCTTTCAAAAGGAAATCGCACAGCATCTTTTATGAGAGAGTAGTAGAATTTGTTGCTTGTAGTTGTGCTGTTGTTTTGTTGTTATTTTGTTGCTGTTGTTGTCATCACCTCTTTATGTCTCTTTGGGGATTTTTACAGCCTCTGGCAACTGGTTCTTCATGCCCAGGGTCACTTGTCGTTGTGCTTCCAGCGGCTTGTTGGTGTTCGGCGTCCCTAAACTTCTACAGCTGGCATCCCTATCAATGGCCTGTAATTACCTCCACCTTCTTGTTCAGGGAGACGGAGGCTATTCAAACCTCCGTCTCCCTGCTACGTGGTATTATTTTTGTTTCAATCCAGTAACTTTTTATGGCCCATAGTTTCTGCCATCCCATTGCCATCCTTCTTTCATACTTCCAGCCTCTTCTTTGCACGAATTCTTCTCTCTCGTTTCTTTGCAATTCGCCTTGGCGTCGACTCATGATCAACCATTTCATTCCGGTAGTCGTTAACTAGCTTGCCTTTCCCTAGAATGGTCATCAAACCACACTTTGTTCCTTTCTTGTTTCCTCTATGGTTGCCTTCTGTTACTCTTTAGCAACCTTGTATTTCCTTTGAGAAACTTCGTCTTCTCTGCCTCGAATCTCTGACTTCTGCCATCATATTCCCTTTATCTCAACTACCTTCTCGAACCAAACCCCTTCCTTCCTCTGCCCTTCCCTTCGCCACACTGACTGACATTGCCCGTCATTTCCCGCGAATTACAAATTCCTGGCAGAAATCGTCGTATTTGCGAAATTTGTATTCATCGGTTGTAAGCAATTGCTTTTATTTTATTTGCTTAGTTTCTTTTTATTTTACATAGTTGTTTTTATTTTACATAGCGTTTTTTTACAAAGCTTTTTTTTATTTCACATAGTTTTTTATTTTATTTCCTTAGTGTCTTATTTTAGTTTAGTCGACTCTTTCGTTTCTACTCCTTTTTCCGTTCACTATTATTTTTCGCTTCTTTTTTATTTTCGTCGACTGCTTGTTTTTAGTACGTTTTTCCTTTGTTTCAATTTTGGTTTTAGAACCTTTGCCAATGGCTTCCTGGGAATCGTTTTATTATTCATTGCATTTGTCAGCTTGTTTCCAATATATTTTTGTTTTGTTTCTTCTGTCTTCTTTAACTACAGCAATGTTTGTGTGTGGCAGTTGTTGTGATACAGTGGTAATGTAGTTGCGTAGTTTTGTCTTAATATTTTTACTATTAGTACTTTGTGTAAGGTGATTTTATAAAGTTATGGTTCAAGATATGTTTAGAATAATGTACTATTGTTCCTAAAGATTATGTTGTAATTTTGTTACAGGCGTTTTATCGTATCTCAGGACTCATTTCTTTATTGCTTCCATCATGCGTCAGAAAGAAGTTCATGAAGTGTTCAGAGAATGCTAATCTCTTCTCATCTTCTCCATATCCCCTGTTATCTTTTACAATAGCCTTCTTTGTTTCACTAAAGGCTGCGTCAAATCATCTCTTCTATCCTTCGCTTCCACCTACCCAGAACAAAGGAAGGACTAATGCAAATATTTTGGTTGCCTGGCGGCTCGTAACTTGAGCTTAGCATAAAACCTGGAATCCTCAGGCACTTCTTCCTCTTCCATTGGGATGCATGAATAGATCCTGCAGGATGTAATAAGGACACCTACCGCCTTTGATGAAAACACAAAGAACTTCTGCCTAAAGGCTTCTGTCGATCCAATAGCAAAAAGAGAGATAAGCCACAAGGTAGGCTCTCTCCCAGGAACCTATTGTGTGCTCATTAATGCCTCTCCTGCCACTGCCCACTACCGCGTTGCGAAGATCATCTTTCGCATCTACGCAACCCGTCGAAAAGCTTTCAAAAGCCTCGAAAATCTTTCCACAGAATCCGCGCACTCGCTTCAATCGAAGCGAGGTCCTTTCATTACATTCGCTTTTTTGGAATTTGTGTTTTTGCCTTTTTTATATTTCCAGCATCATTTCGGGTTTCTTTTTTGGCATCGACCCTCGGTTACCAACAGCTTATTTTTTTTTTTATATACGTACCAGAACTTTTTGGTGTATACGGATGTCCTTTCACTGTATATCTTGGGGAAAAGTCAAACCTTTCACATGAAAGACTCGTGTTGATTTTATTTCGACTGCAGTGGGCGTTTGGGGCTGGTGCCTAAAGGGGGGAGAGCGGAATGGGTGAGAGCTGTGGGGGTTGCTTCCATGACTCCAGAGCGAAGCTTTTGTGTTCACTTTCGAAAACTCATAAATTAGTCGCAGCAGCAGCGACCATGGTGGGGATGTTTGTTGTTGCTAGAATTAATGAGCTTTTGTTTGTGACGATGAATAGGATTTTCAACGGAATGTTTGGGGGGTCAAGGATTTTCAAATGAAGAGCGTTTAAATGGGGCTTTCGAAATTTTGTGGAAATTTCATATGTTTAAGCAAATGTTGCCTTTAATTTTCAACATTAAACCGGTTCATTTCTTGATGCTTTCCCCTGATACTGTGCAATACCCAGTGATTCACCACAATTATAATAACAATAGCGAGGTTTCGGCAGTCTCTTTAACAGTTGAATTGATCCTATACACCCACACATATGTGGGAAGTGAATTGATGATACATGTATTCAAAGGCTCATTCACATCGAATAGTGGCACCGACCTGACAGAAACATCGATAGAGTTGAGTCGCCCCAACCGCCCACTGACCCCACCCCACCTGAATTCCCGCCCGAATTGTGAACGGAATCCCAACTCGATACCCAAGCTTCCACATTCGAAGCCCCAACTTCCACACTCGACGCCCCCTTGGCCTCCTCCTCCTGGACCCCGCCCAACGCAATCGAACGAAGGACGATGCGTTCCAAACCAAACCCAACCCGACTCGACCAAACTCAATGCGATCTGGATCCCGACACCTCATGCGGTGTCTTCCGAACCTCCAGTCAACCGACGCCGTGTTGCGTCCGCCCCCGACCCGCCACCTTCCACACCCACACTCTGCGATTGCTGCGGCATGGCGTTGCCAGACGTCTGTAATTGTATTTGCCGAACGGAGGTTGTGTTTGCTCTGCAGCCAAAGGGGATTTAATGCGATTGAGGGTGGTGGATCCAAGGGGGTTGATGTGGGGATGGTCGTCGTCCCATGTCACTGCTTCTGTTGTTGTTGGTGTCGTTGCCATGGTTAACACAAAATGGCGCTTGGTTGACTTCCGTTGGCGCGGCGAACGTGCGCGTCCCGAGGCACGAAAGCGACAACAGCAACAACAAAATGTGCCCATCAAAGTCGGAAGAGGACGAGGTTTTGTGAGGGGAGAAGAAGACTAAGTGCTGCCAGCCATCAACGCCTCGCCTTCGCGTCGAGTCGCTTCTCGTCTGTCCTGGCCGGGCTTTGAACGGCGGGCGGAAGCGGAAGTAAGCGGCCATGTTTTATTAAGGTATCGGCCGGCACAATCGCACCAAATGAGGAAACAGACGAAGGAGGAGGCAGAAGAGTGAAGTTCTCGGTTGTCAAAGGTCCTTGCGGCATTTTAAAGGGATATCAACCAGTCGCATATGTTTTCGCATGAAATCACATCGTCGTCGCCAAAGTCGAAGGGTCAACGTTGACGGCGACGCCTTTTCGACGAGCGCCAACTGGTGGCCGGATTGTGTTAACATCTTCGCAAACACACACACGCAAACATTCACATGTGAATGGGTCGAGGAGCAGGAGCTAAAGGTCCAAAGGATCGAAAGGATAATAGGCAAACAATTCGCTAAATTGTGAACGAAATCAAATTCTCGCAAATTGCATCGGGCGGCCATCAGCAGTTAATAGGGTTGCCAGGCGTCGTCTTAATTCAACCAGACGACGAAAAAAAAACGGTGTGTTGAGGATGTTGGGATAGGAAGGATGTTGGTTTTTGTATTTAGCCTTGTAAACCGGAAGTGGTTGGTGGTGATTTTGGCCTTTGCAATTTCACACCTTTTACCCTTTATTATTATTTGTTCTTTTTTAACGATTTCCATTTATTTTAACATGTTTGGGGATTTTGTTTGTATTCGTTTCATAGCATTAAATTCTTGTTTGTTCTCTTTTTATTATTTGATTTTCTCTTCATTTTATTTTACTGATTTTCTTTTTTTTTTCTTCTCAATACTTTTTTCATTGTAATAAATTCCATTTATTTAAATTTACTTTTTTTCAAACTTTGTTTTATTTTGACTGCATCTCTTTTGTTACTCATTTATCTGCCCTCATATTTTTATTTTTATGTGCATTTCTTGTTATTCATTTCAGTTCAAGCCTGTACTTGACGTTTTTCATTTATTCCCCCCTTTTATCTCGTTATTATTGCTCTTTTTCTTCCTTTTCACCATCAACTCGTTCCCAGGCCAATAAATAAATTTCCTGCTCACTTGTGGCCGACCTCACTTGTTTCTTCTCCGCAATAAAGCAACGTGAAAATCCCGCCCGCCCACTTGATTAGCTCACGTTCGTTTTCGATACACCTTCGACGCCGACGACGACGCACCGCATCGTCCCCTCCTTGTCGCACCGATTGCGGCCTGTCGCCTCCCACTTGCCACCTTGTTTTTGTTTATGAGCTCACAATTTATTGATATGCAAACGATTTTCTGCGAAATTTCGTCTGGAAATTCCCCAAGCGTTTCCGTGCGTCTGGTTTTTTTTTTGTGTCTGTCCTAGGTTTTGTTTCTGTCCATCTCTTGGTCTTGCTTCCCTCTCTCTCTGATCATTTCCATCTCCTCCGTCTGTATCACTGTCTCTCCCCGTACCTCGATCTATTTCTATCTTCGTCCTGTTGTCCTCCGTCTGTCCTTCTCGTCGCTCTTTCTGCTCGTTTCGAGACGCTGCGTACGTCATTTTCAATTGTTCCCTTCGAGCCTTTTATTCGCTGGGCTTATGATTCTTCATTATTATCGTCATCATCATCGTCTTTTGCTATTATGGCTGTTGACTGTAGTGTGTTGTCGTCGTTTGCATATCGAAGCAATTGCCGCCATCGAGATCGGCGATAAGAAAGCGCTTGCAAAGGCATTTCCTCTGTTTCACTCCCTCTTCTCACTCTGTTTCTTGGTCGCTGTAAAAAAAAAGGAACGCCGCCGGTTATAAATTCAATTAGCGGCGACCTTGGCAACCCTTTTTCAACTCCCCTTGCACATCTTGACATCTTCTCACGTCATGGGCTGCACTCGATGCTTCTGTGTGGGTTTCCTTCGTGATTGTTGTTGTTGCTGCTGATTCAGTTAAGGATATTGCCAGAGAATTATTTTAATTGAAGTGCTTCGCCTCCGCATGACGTTTTTGATTTATGAATGCTTCCTTAAATATCATTTATTCAATAATATTTTTTTATGGATTGGTTTAATTACATTTTCTAAATCAATCAATCATTAAATTGACTATAATAAAATTTAATAAAAACAGTAATAAAAATGTATAACAAAAATCTTTAACATAAATTTTAATAAAAACTTATTATACAAAAACTGTTGTGTACCATTCAAGATCCAAGTGAAATCAATAAATATTTATAGTTTTTTATGCAAATATATAAGAGGAAAAAAAGCATGTGTTTTATATGTTCCCATACAATAAATATGTATATGCATATATGTATATGCATAATGCATTTTTCTTGTACACTTTTTCAACACTTATAATTTTTTTATCAACATATTGTTTATTTATCTACAATGTTAAAATCCTTCATTCTGGCTCAGTTTAAATTTTTAAATTTTTTAATTCAGCCCATTTTTCATATAAATTTATTTTTCTTTCGTCAATTGAATGTTTATTTCTTGAATTCTCTTCTTTATTTTGAAGACGTTTTTATAATAATGAATAAATTTTCAATTTCATTAAACTTGTACACATTTCATTACTTAAATTTGCAATCCCTCCAGGATTCTTAAATATTTCGCATGTTTTTAAATGAATCACATGTTGACCTTTTTCCCTTTTTGCTCTCACAGCATTCGCCAGTGTTGGACTCTCTGCGATGGATTGGGTTTCTCCCTATTTTTTCGGGATCTTTTTTAATTAAAAGCCATTCACGTGGCATGCGAAATTAACTCCTGACTTCGAGGGCGCCGGCGACACATTTTTCACTCATTTTTTTGGTTGTCGTTCTTGTGTCAGTTGAGCTGATTTTTCGCTCCCCCTTTTCCTCATCTTCTTGGCTGCTCCATGGCTGGCTCAACGTGTTGCGCCCAGGGGAAAAAATTAATAAAACGGAAAGCAATGCGCTTCATTAAATTCCGTTTCATTTTGTTTTTTACCACAGCAGCAGCATCGGACAGGGAGAGAGAGGAAGTGGAGAGTGAGAGAGAGAGAAATGCAAAAATCATGAAAAATCAATTCGCGAAAAAAGTCAGGAGTCTGTAGAGAGGGGGGGAGAGTGGAGAAAGGGGTGGAGGAAAATCATGTTTGCAACGCTTGAGGCGTGAAATTTTGCAAATAAATCAAAGCGCAGCAATCGACATGAGCGAACGAGAGGAAGGCAGGGAGTACGAGAAAAAGAGAGGGAGAGAGCGACAGAGATAAATATAGAAATAAGGAAAGAAAAGGGGGTGAGGGGGCGGATGTGGAAGAAATGACCTCCATTGCGATCCGTTGCGATCGGAGCGAAATTCATAATGAAGCCTGTTCCATAACAATAACACAAATAACAGCAACAATCGCAACAAATGCAACAAAAACAATAAAAGCGTTGCCACTCTTTGGCGAAATTTTGCACGAACGAATGAGCGAACAAATCGACTAAAGAAAGAAAAAAAGATATATTTATCATTTACGTCGATCTTAATTTGAGAAGAAACCTCGACTTTTCACGGCTGCCCCTGACTTTGACAGGCGATCGGGGGGAACCCCGAACCCCATCATGCAGATCATCTCGAGGTTGACGTTGATGGCGCTGAAGTGAAGCCCATGGTGGTTGCCAAAGACTTATGGACTCATGCTGGTGGAGATTTATGATTGGCTTCGTCGAGGTCGACGATCGTGATCATGATCATGCCCCAACAGCTGTCGGTGTTGAGTGTTTTGACGGCGATAAAGATCCCTCCGCTGATCGCTGATCATGAATCATCTGCAACGAAGGTCCTGAACGATCATAATGAAAGTCCGGCTGGTGATCATGGGATGATTAGATATACTGATGATGATCAAGATGGCGATTGAAAACCATGAGTTTGATGGAGGTGAAGATCATAATTTAGATGGAGGTGAAGATCATGGTGATCGGTGTCCTACTGAAGATCATAATTTCGTTGTTTTCCCGTGGATGCCATTCATCACCACACATTGCCATATTTTTCCTCATCCTCAGCCCAGAGACGGCGTGAACAACCTCGAAGATCGCCGAGGATCACCGTGGATCGCCTTGAAATTACGGTAATTTTACGCTCTGGTCCGAAAATTTTCCATTTTCCCCCATCTCATGCTCTCGTCGTTCGTGGCTTTGACAGGGAAAATTATCTCCGATCGTTTATCAAATGTTGTTTCTCTCAATGTTTGTTATTATTTTAGTTTGCTGTTATGTTAGTTCCAGAGTTTGACGCATCTACTCCAACTGCAGTCGACGACAAAGTCGAAGACAGACCCAGAGTCGTCGTCGCTTCCTTCGTCATTGTCTTCGTTGGCAGCTCTTGTAATGTGTTAGATTTCAATAGGCTGTGATTAAGTGAAACTCCAGGCTCCGGCTCGAGGCGAGAAAATTGTTTATTTGACCCATTATTTGTTGTTGCTCTCTTTCTAGTGTTGCACTAGTTGTTTTTTATGTTCATTCAGCAATAGTGAACGAGTTTTTCGATATATTTATCCATATAAACGATCATTTCAATCAGGTATTTTGATATTTGCTCATATTCGACATCATATCCTTAGCTATCACTTCTTTTCAATTCACATTAGGATTTATTAAAATACTATATTTTAAAAATGTATTTTTTGTCTTTGTCTTGCATTTATTTTAATTTTAATTTTATTACCATACCAAAACTATTATATTAAATAATTCCATGAAAAATATTAAATTTCAATAATTTCTTATCTTTGATAATTTCTGCCTTTCATACATCAATTTTACGCATCCTCTTCAACCTCCAACTTATTACTATTACTAACTTAATATTAATCTTTTTTGTTAAATCCAACCCTTTTGTCTATCGAATCAATTTTAATTCCTTGCATTCTTTTCTCTCTCTTTGCAGGTATTTCTCCCGCTCTCTTTATCGGATGAATATTCAAGCTTATGCTTCCCATTATTGTTGTTGTTGTCGCTGTCGGGACACGTAGAGAATCGTCGGACGTATCTGCTGGATACAGTGTGTCTGAATTTCATTATTATTTGTAAACAACGGTCGGACGAAAGGGTTGCACGGGAACACGAGTGTGGTGAGAGGAGGAGGAGGTGGAGGAGGGATCTGTCCATGTCTGCATTCGGATAAAAATACTCAAAATTCTCATCTCTTATCTCATTAGGCATTCTTGTTGCGAACGAAGAACCAGAAGCAGGAGCATGACCAACAACAACAATAACAACAACAATTGTGACGACAAAGATCAAGACGAAACTCTGACGACGAAGACAAAGTGGTGGACGACAACAAAAACAACAACAATGGAATCGTAGGGGGCGGTGGGAGGAAAGAACGACGACGATGACAGCAACAACGATGATGACAACGATAAAGCGATTGCCCCGCGGACAGACAGATAGATATCCAACAACAACAACAACGAGACAACGACAAATGTCAGACAAGATGCAATTTTCTGGCAAAATGTTGTTTTGTTGTTTTTATTACTGGCGTTACTGTTGTTTTTGTTCTTGGTTTCAATGTTGTTTGTGTTTTGGCTCCTGGCGTTACTGTGGAGGTTGTTGTTGTTGTTGCTACTGCTTCTGTTGCCTACTCATTTGCCGCTTTCATGACAGCAACATGGAATATTTCTATCGAATTAGTCGCCCTAGACAGCAGCAACATATGTATGTAAACGACATGCAAACAAATTGGGAAAACGAGAAACACGAGTTTGATAGAAATCGATCGGAAAAATCAATAAAATAAAATTAAGTTAAAATTTGGGAGAAAATTCTTTTGAATAGAAGACAAAAGCATCCTTTAAAGGATGAAATTTGTTGCATTTTAACGTCAATAAATTTTCATTCCTTCGAATTGAGAAGATGTAAAGTGGAAATTAAAATTGTATGCTTGAATCTCAACTCGATTCGGATGCATTTGGATCAAGGCACAATTTGTATGATGAGTTTGCATCATCGATATCGATGAATTGACGAGTGTTCTCATTGCAAGCAACAGTAGCAACAAAAGCAATAACAACAACCACTCAACAGCTCTCTTCGACCTGGTTTCGCGGTTCGCTTAATTCGCGAATTCGCGTTCCCCAGTTGTGTCCAAATATTTACATCGCCATCTCGCTCTCCCCCCCTTCGCTCTCTCTCGAGTGGTTGCAATCGACGATTCGTCGTTGCGTGCGTCGTTGTGATAGTTGTTGTTTTTGTTGTTATTGTTGTGTGGCCTCAGCGTGAATGCCTTCTGAGATCCCTCAGGAGATGAGAGGGATCTCGGGAAGCTGGAGGGGATCGAATGTGGGGAATGTTTTTATCTCGATGGATGGATTGTTGTTGTTGCGTATATCGCCTACCGAATTCGCTTAAATTGGCAAATTAATTTCGCCATCCGCCGTTGTTGTTGTTGTTGTTGTGGCTGCTGCTGCTGATACCGTTGCTCAAGTTTTTGTCGTTAGTGAAGTTGTTGCTGTTGTTGTTAGTGTAATTGTTGTTGTTTGATCTGAAGTCGCATGCAATTCGGAAATATCCTTGAAGCGTAGATAATCCAGCGCATCCATCAGATAGCATTTTTTTCTTTTTCTCGACCATTCTCCACCTCTCTCTTTCTCTCTCTCGATGATGCTCTGTCTCTCTCTGTCTTTCTCCCTCCAGGGTGTTTTGGTTTGTGTGTGAATTCGTACAAATTCGTTACTGGAGCAGCAGCTCGAATGCGAGTCAATAAATGTTGTCGAAAGCGATCCCGTGCACTGAGAGAACCCGGCGGCAGAATCGCGACGAATACACCGAGAGAAAAATAATGCTAATTCCATGGATTAAGAAGAACTCTGAATTATTTAAAGACCTTCTGGCGATTCACATTCTTTCACCCTTCTCCAATGAATTTCCGTATAAATTGCAGCATTTGTTGCTCCTTTTTGATTTGATTTTGAAGATTCCTTTCAGCTCCTTTTTTTCTCACTCCTTTCCTCCATTTTTCTGAAGATGAATCCAAACTCTGATGATATCTCCATTTTCTGCTCCTCTATTCTGAGGATTTTTCCATTTTCGGCTCCTTTTTCTGAAGGTTACTCCCTCTTCTGTTCCTTTTTTCTGAATATTTATCCATTTTCCCTTCATTTTTCTGATGTTATCTCCATTTTCTACTCCTTTCTTTTGAAGATTTATCCACTATCTCAATTCTCTACTTCTTTTTTGAAGATATCTCCATTTTCTACTCCTTTCTTTTGAAGATTTATCCACTTTCTCAATTGTCTACTCCTTTTTTGAACATATCTCCATTTTTATAAATATTTAACCATTTTCTGTTCCTTTTTTCTGTGGATTTCTTCATTTTTATTTATTTTTCTTTGTAAAGATTTCTACATTTTCTACTTCTTTTTTTCTGAAGATTTCTCAATTGTCTGTCCCTTTTTTCTGATTATATCTTCACATTCTACTCCTCTTTTCTGAAGATTTCTCCATTTTTACTCCTTTTTTCTGATATCAAATCGTCTTTCGCTACATTCATCGACTTGGCGTGGACTCGGCGTCTCCGATTAAGCGACCTCTCGAACTTTCAACACCGACCGGCGGAGTTTTCACCACTTCCCGCAGCCACGCCTCCGCACTTCCGCCCACCAGCCGACTCCAGATCATTTCCCTAACCATCTGGCGACAGAGAAAGAAAACTCCTTCCTAAAGAGTGAGAAGAGGAAGGCGAAGGAGGAAGGGAGATGGTTCGTGAGAGGGAGAGGAGGCGAGAGTTCGGCCGGGAGTTCGCCGTCGAACCCTTGCGGCTCTAGGTCTCTGGCGTGAGCGTGCGATGCACATTTGATAGCAGAGCGCGACGAAACGACCGAATGCGCTGGGGACGCCGGAGAAGACGAAGACGAAGAAAACTTTTCATGCATACGAAATGGTTTTCGTTCTCCATTGGTTCTCCTTCCCACCACCCTCCGATCCCTCCACTCCCGATTACCGTCGTCTCTTTTTTCCCGTTGATTTGCGAATTTTATGTGTTTCACCAGATGCACGATTTTCCGCATTTTCTCTTCCGATGCCCCTCAGATACTTTGTGCCTTCTCTCGTATCCATTCGATATTCTTGTTGCTATCGTTTTGTTGTTTTTAGCTCCTTCTCTGAGTTTCCTTTCTTGTTGTTTTTGGCATCCGTATCGTTTGGGGATTTTTGGGGAAATTTCCTTAATATTTTCCGTCTCGTTTTTCTGACTTTTCCGCCGCCTGAGTCTCAGATATTGTATCTTTGCATCTGCAGGATGGCTGTGTTTTGGTGTTGGAGGCATCACTTTTTTGCTTTTTCACATCTTCCTTTGTTTTCTTCATCCCTTTGATGGAATTCTCTTGCTTTGTACTCCTTCTTCTGTCTACTGTCTACAATTGTTTTCGAAATATCTATCAGAAAGTTTTTATGAATCGAGAATTCTATTCATACATTTTAGAAATCGAAAGAAAAGCAATTATTTTTAATATTACAAAATTAGCAATTAAGAAATTTTATTTCGAAGATTTACAAAATTTAAAAATTTTCTGATTCATGAACTTTTATAATTCAAAAATTTTTATAAGTCAGGATTTTACTTTACACAAGTATTTTTTTTAACAACTTTTACAAATCAAGTACATATTGTTTGAAATTCTAGCATTTTTTTAATTAAAAACTTTTATTTGAAGATTCTAAATTTTAATTCAAACATTTTGAGAATTCAAAATATTTGTAGATAATATTTATAAAAAATATTTATAAAAAATATTTTTTTTTATTTTGACATTTACATTTTTTAATTTTTTTCACAATTTAATGTATTTAATTTTTTCATTTCATTTCCCTTGACTTTTTTGCATATCTATGGGTAATTATCAGACAGTTTAGCCTTCAACAACTAATACCATTACCATTTACGAGCCTTTTTCGCACTCATCTTTGTCTCTTCACGTCGACATCTTCGCGTGAACTCGTGAACTCTTCGCGGTCTGTGGAATTCTCGCCTCGCACCTTTGCTTTGTTTGCCTTCGAGATTCGATCGCGTTTCATGCCATGGCATTGTTTCAGTCTCGATGGTTGGCAACGCAACAGCACCAACAACAATTGACCCAACATTCGTCTCGCATGCTCCTCGAAACTCACCGATGGAGAGACAGACTCCGTTTTGCATATTTGTATAATTTGCCCCGACCTCTGAAAACTCTCTTCTTCCTCCCTCTGGGCGCGATAAGCCGCTCGCATATTCGGCCAACTCCTCAGCAGCTGCGACGACGACGGCTCCTGCTGCCACCTCTCAGCTCATGCTTCGATGTTTTTCTCTCTGTCTGCGTTCAATAATAGATGCGTCCGCTGATATCGCGAAAAGTCGCTCCTTCTGCCACTTGGATCGCTGCATGTGGCTTTGTCTGACTTTGTCTGTTTCCGGCGCTCATGCGAGACTCAATTTCTCCATCGCTATCGCCCTCTTCCCTCTCTTTGTCTCCTCCCTTTCCTCCCTATCACTCTGCTCGTTGGATTTTGGGCACGTTCGCTCGGTTTAATGCAGTTCGATTAACCGTTTTGTTGCAATTCGTTTATCGTTAACACGATGCCAATTTTTTCCCATTTCTTTTGGTTTTCTTATTTATTCCTATTTTTCTGATTTATCCATTTCCCTACCTATTTTCCATATTTTTTTTATCATATTTGAATTTTTTCTGATTTTCTATTTTTTCTCATTTTTTCTGATGATATGTTCTTTTTTTTTTCTTTTTCTGCTGATTTTCTATTTTCCATCTGACCCGGTAGTCTGTGTGCTTGACCTCCATCTATCTATCTGTATGTGTTGTTTGCTTTGGTAGGAAAGCTATTGTTATTGTTGTGGTGGATGTTGTTGATGCTCGAAGTCAATAATAAGTTGACATTTGCCCCATGCCATGGATCATGGTTCAATTTGTCGGGTGAAGCATGAAAAGCAATCAAAGAGATTGTGATACCAGGTGGTATGTCGAGAGAGCTATTGGAGGATTCCGTTCTTTGAGTGTTATTTTTTTGTTTTTCAAATATATTTCCATAGGAAAGTTAACAGGAAGTCATGGAGTTTTATATATATTCAAATACATTCAAAGTTTTTATAAATTATATAAAAAAGTGTTTACATTTTAATATATACTTTGTTTTGAATTTTTCTTCATTTATTATATAGATTTTTTATACATTTTCTATATATTTAGTATATATTTTTTCATCTTGAACTAATACTTGAACTTCGTGTCCTTAATTCCTTTTCCTTACTCAATCTTTCCAGCTTCCTCCTTATTTTCCCAAAGAATTTTGGGATGTATCACCGATCTCTCTTCTTTTTCGATAAACCCCCCATTTGAATAATGTTTTCTTCACCTCAAATAAAATTCACATACCCTTTCGTATCGATTCCCACTCACTCCATTCCTGCCCCCCTCTGTTCGTCTCATTATTTTTACTCGTCCATTTCGTGGAATCAATTTATTTCCATCACAATCTCAATTATTTGCATTTTTCACTCATTGGAAATTCGCAAGTAATTGAAAACCTCCATCGCCCTTTCTCGTTGGATCTCTTTCTCTACCCATCTCTCTATCTCTTTCTCTACCCATCTCTCTATCTCTTTCTCTACCCATCTCTCTCTCTCTCTCTCTCCCATCTTCCTTGGGCCACTTGACATGCACAGCGAGAAAAACATTGTGCAAATTAATGAAATACCCTGGGTATCCATCTAACAAGGAATCGCACTCCAATGAATTTCAAATGAAAAACTAACCTCCTCCAACTCCTGTCTGTCTTACTCTAGGTCTGTCTGTCTCCCTCTACGGTTGTTTGGCTCTTCCCCTAAGACTGTCTGTCTCTCTCATCCTCTGCGTGTCCCTTTATCTTCGGTTGGGAGTTGAAAAAACTCCAGTAAAAAAAAGTTCTAGTAAAAATGTCTGACATTGAGTTTCTTTCGCGTAGACGGCGACGATGGCGTCCACGGATAGACAGATGGACAGACAGACAGCCGTGCGGGCGGGAGAGAAAGAGAGAGGGGAGCGATGGAAGAAGAAGGATGCATCAAGATGCGGATTCCTTCGGCTGAGTTATTCGAGCAGCGGACGAACTTATAAATATTTATGAAAAGCTAGACAACTATCTGTGGGATGCACAATTTGTTTTTGCTAGTGTTTCTGTTGTTGTTGTTGTTCTTGTTGTTGTCGCTGTCGATAGAGTTCTTGTTATTGTTGTTTTAATGCCCTTTTCTCACCATTATTCCTTCCATCATTTTCGTAGTCCTTTCTCTTCGTCTTCTCATCTTGTTGTTTGCTCATTTTTTTTTGTTTTCTTTTCTTTTTGTCAATAATGAATTCAATTACTTTGTTGTTGTTGTTTCTTCGGACGTTGTTTCTTCCAGTCAACACTTGTTATTGTTGTTGTCATTGTTGTTGTTGCTATTATTGTTGTTGTTGTGGTTGCCATTGTTATTGTTGTTGATGCTGCTGTTGTCCATCTCCATTTGGTGTTGGTTCCAGCAGCTTCCATTTGGCAGCTTGTTAATTAGTCTTAAAGAATGTTCCTTTCCCATTCACGACAGCTCCTCGACATCCTCTCGCTATCTCTTTTCCGTCATCTACACACCCTCTCACGCCTCTCGCCCATTCTTTCGCTTCTCTTGCCCTCTTCTTCTCTCTTTCCTTCGCTCCTCATCCCTTGCAAACCAATGGTGGACTCTCTGTTAATCCTGTGAATTTATGGTAATTTTGCCCCGTGTGGGATCAAATGGTTTGCTCCATCCTTCGACCTCTCCCCTTCTCTTTCTCGCTCTACCATCAGCCCTCTCCTTCACCTCTCTTCCTCTATCTCCTCCTCTTGCCACCACATTATGGTCATCGTTGGAACCATTGGGTTTTGTAAAGAGGAAAAGATGTTAAGGGAATGTGGCTCCTAAAAATGCGAAAGGAAATAATTCACAAGAGTTGGTGGAATGGTGGTAACCCTGGTAAGGAACCCGAAAAATGTTTTAAACACCGGCGACGGAGGTGGAGAGGTTTATTTGGGATATAAATATTTCCATTTAAAGAAGGTAAAAGAGGTCGAAAAGGGATGCCAAAAACATTTAAACCCCTGAAATGAAATTCCTTTTTTCGACCTCTATAAATCCATTTTCATAGATCTACCAAAATCTTCTATAGAATTGTGACCCTTTGTGATCGAAGCCACCTTCGGACTCACATAGAATCCTTGAAACCCGAACTTATCCTGGTTGAAGATTTCCCTCATTTCACCTTGTGGTAATCATATTCAGTTTCGACCTCTAAATCACCTTCTCTTGACCAATGATCATATTTCAATTCATGCACCGATCCATTTGTCTAACCATCCGTTTGTACGTGCATTTGTCTGTCTGTCTAACTATTTACCGATTTATCTACTAATCTGCTTGCACCGAATCCATCTGCACTCTGCATATCATTTTCTATATCGTGTTTTTTTTTGGTTCATGGTTTCTTGTTGATCCTGTTTTGTTGTGGTTTATATTGGAGTTGTTGCTCATGTAGTTGTTGTTTCTCATGTTATTGTTGTTTCTCATATGGTTGTTTGTTGCTTCTGTTCGATCCACTTGTGTCTCGGACACGTTTTTCTCGCTCAACATTTTCCATCTCTTTCGTCGGATCGGTTGTTGGTTTTTCACTATTTCCCTCCACAGTCTTTCCCTCTTTATCTCTACCACTCTATCTCACTCTTTCTCTATATATCCTCCTCTCTCTTTCTATCTTTCCCTCTGTGGTCTTTAATCTTCTCGTTGTATGTTTTTCCCTCTATTTTCCTGAACTAGATACGCTAATGTAATGTCGTCGCTTCTGATGTTAAGGTTGTTAGTATTATTGTAGTTATTTTTGTTGTTGTGTGTTGTTGTTACTACCGTTGTTATCAGGAAATATGCAAATGCATCGTGAATCATAAATATTCATTCATTCGATGCTGCTGCTCCTCCTCATCGTCCTTCTCGTGGTTGTCGTCGACGTCGACATCGTCGTCCTCGTCGCCTCTCAAATGCCAAGCAGCGATTTCCTGCTGCATTAGCAATAACAACAACAAATAATAATAACAACAAAGAAACAACAATCACCATCACCAATCGCCACGACATCATCGGCACAAGAAAAAGAAAACAACCAGAAAAAACAACAACAATTGCACAGAAAGAAAAAAAAAGAAGAAAAAATCTCGCCTACAGCGAGCGATAACAATTTCGAATTCCGGATTCAAACGGATGCTGCTCGCGATTTTCTCCACGCTTTATATCGTTATCTCGCTCCGTCGCTCGCTCACTCGCTCTCAATATTGCGAAATTCATGGGAATTAATGTACGAATAAATATTTCAAAGCGCGATGTCCGTGACAATAACAAAAACGAAATTATCCAATAAAATGATTTTGAGTGAGTGGACAAGCGTCCTCCGACAGGATGTTCAAGGATCCGACTTTTTATTATCATTTTTTCTTCTCCCTCTGACCTCGTGCCATTTCTATGTCTCTCACGATATCCGCCTCCTATTGTCTCTCAATTTCTTTCTCCATCGAAATTCATCCAATTTAACGTTCCATTTTGCTCTTCATGGAATCAATGAGGAAACAACAAATTTATTTTTCCTTACTTTTGTTCTCAACTGATTGGTCAGTAATTTTTCGCCTCTTTCATTGATTATATTCTGAGTTTTTTCCCTCTCCCTCTTTTTTATATTTCTTTGTCTCCCTCACGCTTATGTCCTTTCAAAGAATTTCCAGCTCAAATAAATATTTTTTGTTCCTCCCCCGATTTCATGGAAAAATTCTAACTGAAAGAATTTAATTTAATTATTGCGTCACAATGAATGCGTATAATTTGTTTTATTTTCTCCCTCTTTCTTTCTCCTTCAAATTACCTTAAATTTATTCAAAATAATTTCCTGGAAATTATTATTGTTAAATTCTTCTCATGCTGCTTCATTTTCAGAAATATTTAACAAAAATATGAGAGGATTACAATGAAATCGAATTCAACATGCGAGATGTTGGAGATGTTTCAAATACCTTAAGACCTTTCTTATTAAAATCTTCTTCCTCTAGATATTACTACTAATAAAAGCAATAATTCCTAAATAGGTCTTTTTTTATATCCATCCCACTTAGAAGTAAAGGACATGATTTTTTAATACTATCATCTACTGAGACTGAACTTCGTTATTTCTCTCATGATCCGATCATAATCCTCAATATAATCACGTCTCAAGCTCTTCTTTCATTTGCACCTTTCGCGTTTTCTACGGTTCGTAAAATAATCAGAACGAGAAACGTGAATAGAAGCAGGAAACTAACTTCTCGCTCTATCTCTTTCTGTCAGCTACAATTTCTCATTCTATCAGCCCCTATCTCTCTTTCTATCTGCCTTTCTCTCTCTCATTCAGTTGTTCTCTCTCGCTGTCATTGAGCTATTAAATGACAATTCCCGTGTCGCACCTCACTTCCGGCTTTGGCTCCTTCTTCGCATCCGGCTGTTCGCAGGACTCGCCTCGTTTTCATTACCCGCGAATTTATGTGATGGCTTAAAAGCTTCATTTCCGCTCCATGTTCGTCCGGCCCGATGACGACTCTGGCTGCCAAACGGAGCGAAACTTTGCGTCGTTCGCAGCTGGCGGGGCTCGAGGGGGAAACAAGCTTAATTGCAGCCTATCACAATATTTGTTGCTTGAGATCGCATGACGCAGCAACCGGAGGCCGCTCGGTGAGGGGATCCAAATGGCTGAAACCCGGCGGGGAGGGGTCGAAGTAGACAAACAGAGAGAGAGAGAGAGAGCGACAGAAAGCGACAAACAAATTAATTTCTACGAAACACCTTCGCCTTCTGCAGACTTCAATCCTCCGCCCTCCTTCATTTGGGTCGTCTCCTCATGCAGTTCTCTCATTCACACATTCCATCTCCCGTCACCTCCTCTCTCTTCTCAACGTCTCTTAAATTTCGACAAACACGTTTTGGGCGCCACATCCTGTGAGAATGAGCGGGACAGACCCGGATCCGACTTCCGCTTCCTGGCTGTGAATTTGCGTGAAACTTTCGTGTGTTTAGTTGCTATTTTTGTTGTTGCTCATGTTCCCGAGTTTTGTTGCGGCGAGACGGAGTTTTTATATTTATGAAAATTTTCGAGACGAAAGAATGAACAAGCGAGATATGACAAAAAAGAGAGAGATGTGCGGCAAAGGATGAGAAGTGGGTGCCAAGAATGAGGAGAGGAAATGAGGAGGAGATGAAGTAGACAAGGATATGAGGTAGAGGAGAAGACGGAGTAGAGAAGGAGATGAAGTAGAGGAGAAGATGGAGTAGAGAAGGAGATGAAGTAGAGGAGGAGATGAAATAAAGGAGCAAAATGAGAATGTAGTGAATGTCGGTGGGGGAGGCTGAGGAAGGAAATGATTTCGTTTTGTGCCGCAAATGAAAATACATTTAATTTTCCAACACTCTTCCTCCGTCGTCTGTACCCAAAGGCAGCCGCATCAGCCACATGTTTGTTCCAAGAGAGAACTTCCTTCTGGGCACCACCTCCTCAGTCAAGGCATCCTCAGTGTCTGCGTCACTTCCGTTCCATTCCCTTGTGTTCTCCGTCCGAGGCTCCCCGAGGTGGCTGCAGTTTTTAATTCGCACCAGAAGCGGAAATCCGTCAACGCTTAAAATGGATGACACTCCGAGGCGAAGATGGCTTCCCCGACCGCACACACACACACACACACATATACTTCGACCAAAGCACACACTGTCACACACAGATCGTGAGCGGCATCCTGTTCCTGTGACGAAGCTTCCAAGTCATGGACCTCTTGACAAACTATTGTTGAGCAGCGCGAGCCGAAATGCGAACGGAGTTTTCGCCTTAATTTAATATGGTAATGAGGGGGCGGGAAAAGGAGAGACAGTGGTGGTCGAAAGTATAAGGACGGATCAACATATTTCTCGAGTCTACAAGAATTTTTTTAAAAGAAAATATAGTGTAAATAAATAAATTCTTCATCTGACATGCATTTCGACTAACATAGAATACAGTGGTGGCTAAAATGAAGAGGGAGGGAGGTAGAAGAGAGGGGATATTTTCTACAGATGATATTTTGCCATTTGAAAAATCTTCTTTTCTCTCCTGAATTTCTTGTCCCACTGTGCCAGCAATTACCATGCAGTTTCGACGTTAGAATCTTCCGTTGTAGCTGCTTGTCTTCATCAGCATCATAATCATCATCGCTGTGATCATCGTCGTGTGTGAAATTTCCATTGAAATTTGTGAAAGCTCTTGACGCCCCCGAAGTGTCGTCGCGTTTGCATTGCGTCGCCGCCAGATGGCGCTGCTGACAAAACTTAATTTAATTGAAATATTTGCATCCGGAACGAATTCAAGAAAAACAGACCGAGAGGGAGTCATGAAGAGAGAGAGAGAAGAGGGAGATAGGGTGGAAAAAAGAAATGCCAGTTCTTTGTTTAGCAATTGAATTCTCTTGCCTTCTGTTTTATTTTCATTCTCTTGGCCCCCATCCACCACCTCCTCCATTCGTTTTTATCTTTATTTCGCCCTCTTGAGCTTTTAATTTGTCGTTCAGACTTTACTTTGAATGCACGATGAGTCTTTCGAATGAAATCTTTATTTGATTTCCCTAAAATGCCAATAAAGTGCCTTCTTCTCTCCATCTTGCTCTCTTTATAAATCTCTCTCTCTCTCCCTCCAGTGACAGATGATGAACAAATTTGAATATTTTTGGTTTCAAAGTTCTTCATTCTAATTGAAGAATTTCTTTGATAAATTATTCTTTTTCACTTCTTTGGTTTTACGGTACTTATTTCTGTTGACAATGGAGAACGAATTTCTATTTAATAATCTTTCGAATTCTGTTTCCACACTGAAATTGTATATTTCAAAGTTTACATCTTGTGGGTTTCTGATTCTTTCTCCAAAGAATCCTGAATACTTCTATCGATCCTTCTTTAGCTTTCACCCATTTCCAGATGTTGCCAAAGTTGTCAGATAGATGAATTTATGTAGAAATCATGAGTCCGAATGATGAATAAGAAATTCATGCATCGGTGAATATTTTCCATATTTTCTACGTCCCTTTGCTCCTCCAGAAATCCCTTCGATGACTGAAAGGATCAGGACGACAACCTCTTGGCAAACAGTGGCACTGAAAAATAAATGCACACGCCACACGAATGTCTTCATGGAGATACATATTTCGTCACTCGATAAACCCTCGGGACACAATCAACTTCTAGCGGTTCCACACCATTTGTTGCCACCACAGGATTCTCTCTCTCTCTCTCCCTCTGGTTCTCCTCCCTGTCTGTCCTCTGATCAAATCCAAAACAGTCTACACTCCATCGCAAGTGGAATCAAATCAAAATCAAATGATCTCTCTCTGCTCATCGTTATCTTCGGCGATTTATCGTTATGACTTCTTTGTCTATCTCTCTCTCTCCTTTTCTCTCTTCCGCAATTTCCATCGATGGCGAGGTTTCCAAGTGTACCTTCGAGTCAGTTTATTCTCGGTTCCACGCCATTTGCCACAACATCATTTCGAAACATTTGTCATCTCCAAGGACATACACTCGCATATATGTAAATAATTTACCTCCTTTTTGTTCTTCTTTTCGATCCTTCGTATGTTTATTTGCAGATTACAAAATGATTTCATGCGAACGACATGGAAACAAAAAGAAATAAAAATAAATGTATAAACAAAGAGAGAAGATAATTCGCAAAGTTCTCTTATTTTTGCCATCTATTTTTCCATAGAAGAAGATGTTTTTAATGGAAACCTCTTCTCTCATCGACATGCAAATCCTTTTGGCTATCCATGTCGCTATCGTTGGTTGTTGTTGTTGGTTGTTGTTTGCCTGTTGTTTCGAGGAGAATTTTCAGCGGAAACTTGTGCTGTTTCCGGTCGACATCAGTTGGAAATCTGTCGGTCTGAGACGATGCTTCATGTAAACAATCTCGAACGGATTCGTAGAGAGTCGGGAGGCGGAAACCGAAGTCGAGGTCAAGAATCATGGCGAAGGAGCTGCCATTTAAATGGGATTCGCAAGGATCAACACGAGGATGAGGGCGAAGAGGGGACGAAAAGTTCATCCATAGTCTGTATGTCGAGGAAATCATTTTTAGAACAACAGATATTTCCTGCTATCAACATCCAGAGATATTGGACTGCTTCGCCAAAGAAACTCTCCTTGGTTGGGAATTGTTTTCAAATTAATCGTATTCAGGATCCCGCCGCTCTCTTCGTCCTTTCCACCGCCCCCACCTTCGTCTCGCCTTATGAACGATTTCCACTCACGGTTGGCAACTCCAAAGAACAGGAGCAGGGCGAGGATTCCTGGCGTGGCCTGATTGTGAAACCATGTGAAGCAAATTGGAAACTGCTGCGGTTGTATTTTTTGTTGTTGTTGTTGTCCCTACATGTCGTCTAGAATATTTCCCGCACATGTCAATTAAAGGAAATAAAAAAAAATAAATAAAAAACAATAATAAAATGGGAATAGTTGACTTTTTAATTACGTTCAGGATAATGGATTTTCCCCACACCTCTCTCGGGTTTTCCGTTTCCCACAATAAAAGAGGGGAAAAAATAGAAATCAGAGAGAAAAACTACTAATTAAAAGTTTACGACAGTGGTGCCACACATGTGGAAATTTTTGAATTAAAACGGGTAAAAATACAAATATATAGAAAACACAATTCTCTTTGGGTTTATTCCTACCTCAGCTTCCGCTGACTGACTTGTACAGGAGAGTTGAAAATGAGGAGTGAAATTTATGCCTTTTGCGCATGTCGTTCAATCGATCTCTAGTCCACGAAACCATATATCGTTGGTCAGACAGACTCCTCTGTCTCCTCTTCTCCCCGCCCGGCGATTGTCATGTTTCGCTCACTCCGCGATTCGCCTTCAGTTCTTCATCGAACGAGAACTTCTCGCCGTGGCTTCTGATGCACTTCCTCGTTCGCTTCTGGGAATTTTCGGCTTTCTTCATTTCGCTCCTCGGGATGTCGTCGTCCATCATTCGGCCGTGGCGAGAGATGAAGACGCCCCATTCGGGAAATGAAAGCCATTCAAAACGCTGAGGTTTTGACGCGAGTCGCTCGGTTGAGACTCGCGTTCGATTCTTCAAAGAGAGCTTGCTAATAAAAATTGTATGCTAAAATTCAATACGAACATTTCGCAGAATTCATGCGAGTTCAGTGAAATGATTTGAAAATAGAAAATTACACAAACGCAATTATTAGAATTTGTGCAAATGTTCAATTGAATGTTTTCATTAGAAATCATCAGTCGTCATCGGTGGCAGTTGACCAGAATAATTTGAAAAACTACAGTAGTAATAACAGCCAATGAAAAATTTAATTACTGCGACATTTGCAACACAAATGTTAATTAACAAAAGCCACACTGGGCCGAAACAACACCGACACATGAGGGTTTTAGCAGCAACAACAACGATCACTAAAGCGGGCAACAGGCACCACTCGAGGCATCCCTGGCCGAGAGCCGCACAGTGGTCCGCGGGGAGCACTTCCGGTGGCCACTCACTCACTCAGTCACTCACTCACACATTCTCACACACAGACAACTTCGTAATTACATCATGGCGGAAACATGATGACCGCCCCGCCCCGCCCCGCTGACGCCATCGCCACGTCGCCACCACCGGCGACGGCGCCTCATCATTAGATGCCACAAATTCGAAATTCATTTGGATCGCATTTGCAAATGTTAATTCGGCTGCCGCCCCTGGGCATGGATCCCCAACACCCGTTGGCCCCCGTTCACCCCCCTCATGTCGACCTCGTCGTCCTCGGAGGGATGTCGGCCAAACGTCACAGCTTCATATTAACATGTTATCTGGTTGCCATGACGTGACGCCTGTCATGTTGTTTGTCAGTTGAATTGAATCGATTTTGTTGCTACTGTTGCTGTTGCATTTTCGACAAACATCGCACTTAATTGCTCGAAATTCGGAATTGAATTCCCAGTTCACGGGTCCCGCGGAGAATTGGAGTTTAATAAATAAATTAATAAGTTAATTTTCACATGATGTTGGCATTTTAAATCATATCATTAGCGCTGTCTATTTGCAATGGGAACGATAGAAGGCAGAAGGATAGTTGGGATCGTTGGTCAGAGGTCATTGCAAAATTATTTTGATATCATGTACATATGTTGGAGTGAAAAGTCACAGAATAATTTTCAAATTAAAGTTTAATGATCAACGAAAATATATTATTTAGATAAATTTAATTCAGACTTCATCAATTACTTTCACATAAATCAAAACACAAAAAATCAAAATCTCAATGAAAAATGAAGATCAAAAAACGTAAATTCAATCGAACACCTCGATCAATATTCCATGTAACTCTAATTGCCTGACAAATTTTCGACAGATGTTAATTTTTTGTCCCAACACTCGGCTATCTAACACAGTCCATCGAGTTTTTTTCACTCTCTATCTAACTGTCTGTCCATCCGACTGTCTGTCCGATGGTACAGTATCTGCGATGGAGAATCGAATCGAATCAGAAAACTGACTGTCGGTGGAAATCGCGGCATTAATAAATAAAATTCCCATACATCGAGTCAGACTTTGTGTCAACCTCGAATTTTTATACGAATTTTTTTGTCTCTTTCTTTGTTGTTCTCTCGTATTTGTGTTAGACCTAAAGCCTGGAGGTAACGAGACAATGTTGCAGGTCTCGGTGGTGTCAGTCGCCTGGTGGTGGATTCTGTGTGTTGGTGGTATTGTTGTTGTTGTAGTTGTTTTCGGTGTTAGCCTTTTGACCAGCAGGTCCCACTAGTCAACAATTCAATAATTTCATTCCATAGTGTTTTTCTTTTCTTGTTTTCCTTCATTCAAAGTTCACCTTGAATTTTCCACTCTACACCAAAAAAAAAAATATGTATGAATGCAACATAAAAACCACGCCCACCACAACACAATTCGTGTCGAAGTCACCATCGTGTCACGAACGCCTTCGTCTATTGAATTTAATGATTTATTGCAACGATTTTATAATTTCATTACGAGGCGAAGATTAATAATAGATTTTGCGAAAAGTGCACGTGATGGTTGGTGGTGTTGTTATTGTTGTTCCAAAGACTTTGTGGCGTGTGCCGGAGGACCGCCTACTCCAAAGGTGAATCAGGGTAAAAGCTTCAAAGAATTATGGTGTAAAATCAGCCATGGTCATTAGACTTTCCACTCCTTGGCAAGTGAGTTGGAGGACAAGACGATTTGTTATTCATTATTCGTAAATGCCATTCAAGAAATTCCTTAAAAATATTTTCCTTCAAATAAGCCATCGTTTAGACTCGTCCACACCCTCGCTTGAGGATTTAATTACAAGACAAACAAGCCGAGTGACTCTCAACAATCAGCTCATATTTCTTAATCAGCGTCAAATCAAACAAAGGATTCCCACCGTGCGAACGAGAGGGTGGGAGGTAGTGGATTTCGACTGATTTGATTGACATCTGGCTTGTTTGTCATCGCCATGGATCACATGGCTTTGCATGGCATCGTATCAAATCAGATCTCATCATTCTTATCGTCATCATCCGGGCCACTCTTCCATCATTCGTCGTGTTGTCAACCGTTCGAACGGATCCCTTTCCTCCCCTGCTCTGACCACGGTTTTATGTTCCATCGGTACGTGGTTCTGCTTTTGAAAAGAGAACTTAATGAATCCCTGTGGATTTAACGATATTTCATTATCTCTCTCTCTTTTTCTCCCTCTGTCCTGTACTTTGTTTGTCACACACGCCGAAGGTAAACATTATTCGATCGGAGTTCAACTGATTCTTCTACTCCTTTTATGGGACTCCCACGAGCACCTCCTCACTATCGCTTCAACCATCATCAGTGTCCTTCTCATCCTCGCTCTCTTTCCCTCTGTATCTCTCTCTCTCCAACTCTCTTCCTCGCGTTCAGATGGCCTCGATTGTACTTTGCTGATTGATTGTGTTTGAAGAACCGTTTCATTGCGTTTGGTCTTCATTGTTGCAGCAACATATGGCGATTGCAGCAACCACAATAACAACAATAGCAACAATAACAACAATATCACCAACAACAACTACACATGAGACTGAGAGAGAGACAGACAACAGACAGGCGACAGAACGATCGACCCGCATGGCTTGCTGTGGATGTTTCCCTCACTGCTGTTGATCATTTTTCAATTTGTTTCATTTTCCACGGCATCAATTAGTTTCCCGGTTCTCTTCTCCCTCTACACTACCGCCCACCCAACTCCCGCATGCACGAGGTCATTGGCTCGGCTCATCGTCTGCTGCACCCACTACTTGCAGTCTCACTCTTTCCCTCTCTTTCCATCTCTTTTTCTCATCACCCCATCTCCCAACCACCGTCTTGCAATAAGCTTTTTCGGTTCCACTGTGCAATCGTTTTTGAATTCGTATTTTACGATTTTTTTATCACTCCATTCGTTCCTCTCTTCAATTCATAGTTTTTTCGTTCTTTGATCCCCTCCACCTCTCTTTTACATCGTCTTTCTACCCCATCGTTCTTTCTCAACTCTTCTCTTTTCCTTATGGAGTGATTTTTGAATACCATCAATTAATAGTTTATTTCATAGTTTCGCTTCCTTTATTCCTTCCGCCAATCGTTCGCTGCTTGACGTCTTCTTCTTTACTTCTTTACTTCCTTGCAATCTTCATCCTTTTCTGCTCTCCTTCCCTGCCTCCTATTTTTACTTCTCTTTGAGAAATAATCGTAAAACGCTCCCGGTTTACGATTCGATGACTTTTATTAAGAGGAAAATATTTCGTTCCTCTAATTGATTCCATTGATTTTTATCGTCTTGATTTCAATTTCTAACGAAGACGTTTCATGGATTTTTCTTCGCAATTTTTTTTATTTGCTTCTACTGTTCTTGATTTATTCTTTCCTTATTCATAATTCTTTTGGCTTCAACTGCAAATTTTCTGGGTTTTCACTACGATGTCTGGGATTTTGCAAATTTTCGCTCAACGCTCACTATTTTTATTATATTGCCAACGTTCTGCCATCCTCCTAGCATTCGTTCTTCGTAGCTTAGACGGGTTTAAATGTCCCTAATAAAACTCTTCGGCTTCCTGCATGCAGTGAACCATTCAGAAAGCCCTGCTAATCCAGGATGAAGGAGCTCAATTCACTCTCTGGTTGAGGTCCCTCCCCCCTCATCCAACGAACCACGTTCCATCCGTCGGCGGTTGGCCAAAGGAGTTGTTGCGTTTAACTAAAGTCGTCTGCAAAGTTTTCTTTTCATGCAAATTTATTAATTGTTTTTACAAGCGATTAAAAATTTTCAACATCACTCTCACAAGGATGGACGTTCCAACCACATCCTGAACAAGGACCGCAAGAGAATGAGAGAGAAAGAGAGGACAAACAAATAATTAAAGGGTTTTTCTACGGTGGAACAAATCCCCTTTGGCTAGGAGGTTATTCAGGTTCAATTGCTGTTGCGGTATTTTCATTGTTGTTTGTAGTTTTTATTTCAGTTCCAAACAACTTGCTCCACTCGAACTGCTTCCATCTCTTTATCTCTGTTTCTCTCTTTCTCTCTCTCTCTTTTCTCTATTTCTCTCTCTCTTTTATTACCTCCCACCCCTCCATTGTTTGATTCTCCTCCAGGTCCAGTCCACCGCCTTCTGTGGTCTCTTGATTCCGAAAAATTTTAATCGGCTCCGGCTTCTGAGGTTCATTAGACCATGATTTAACCATGCTCCATGTTGAAGCCCAAGCTGTCGATGCGACATGGTCTGGCCTAGAGTTGGGCCTGAACTGATCTGGACTTGATGTGGTGTGGGCAGCGCCTCCATCGATTGCTCGACACTGACAGAGTCCGTCTGGAATGTGGCCCGCAGCGTTTATTAATCGTTCCTTGTTGTTGGTCATTCATGTGTTTGTTGCATCGACTATAGTTGTTTTTGAAATGACTATGGTTGTTGTTGCATTAACCATGGTTTGTTGTTGCATCGTTTATGGTTGTTGTTGCATCGTTTATGGTTGTTGTTGCATCGTCTATGCGTCGTCGGTTGTGTCTTTTGTTTTTCCGTCCTCGTTCTTCCGCCTTCGTTCGTCCTTTATTCACCTCAGTCACTACACGAAGAAACATTTGTCTGGAACTCCCTTGGACCAACACGGGCAGACAGGTTGATAGACGAATGGACGGACAGACTGACGGACAGACAAGCTGACAGATACGTCTCATGTGTGCAACACCGAGATCGATGGCTCATCAGATGCATATCGTTTAATGTATCCCAGGGTTCGTGTTACTTTGATTACTCCTTCGGACATTCATCGCCGGCTCCACTGGGGGTTGCAAACATCTGGCCACGATTGACGGAAGTGGAGCTCATTGGTAAATGGAGAGATTCGAAAAAATGGGGACTTATTTTCTACTCATTGTCTTCCGGTTTTAATCCATCTCTTTCGTTTCGTCTCTTCAGCTTTTCATCTTCATTGGTTTTTAATGGATATTCTCATCTTTGGGCAGCTGGCCAAATATTTCGTCTTTGATATAGCATTGATTATAACAAACCCCACTCCTCTCTTTCTCATATCCTTCCATCCACTCTTTCCTACTGTTGTTTCCTTGTACTTATGCCTTTAACTCTTCCTTCAGTCTCACATTCTCGTTTCTCTTATATTCTTGTTGTCTCTCTTTCCTTCTTCTCGTCTCACTCTCTCTCTCTCTTTCTCTTCTCACTCGACGACTTTGAACTCCTTGCGATCAATCGCTTTCCCGCTCCAAGGCTCCATGACTAATTAGAACGCTTCAACGACCAGCCACCACCCATGAAGGAGACTTTGACTTCCTGCCACACCCCCTCACCTCCCTCACGCCACGCCCACTCGTCTTCTTCAGTTCTCCCCTTTTTTCAAATTCTCCTGCCTTTTCAGTCCCCTCACTTTTCATCAATCCCCATCTACGAGTTCTCTTAGCCGGAGGCTGAAAATTAGCAAAATAAATTAGAAGCCACGATGTGTTCGTATGTTGCTGTTTGTGTGAGATGGTGTGTATGTGGTTGTGAGTGTGAGATGGTGTATGTGTGTGCGAGAGTTCGTTGCATTCGAGGACCTGTTCCTAAGGCGTCACAAGGACTCAGCCTTCGACCCGATGCACAGCGCCTTCTGCAAACACTGGAGCGGGTCTTTTTATTTCCGTCAGATTTCACTTGGCCTCGGGTGGTTGATTCTTTTATTTTTTTTTTTTCTTCGAGTCGAATGGTCGGGATGCCCGGAACCGTGCAATTTATTTTCAATGCATTTTTCACAACACATTAAAAATGTGTCATATGTTCGACGAAGAATCGTCTCCTCCTCTGCTCGTCATCCCCCACGATGGACCTTCCTCTCGGCTATTTGCATGCGAGTTGAGTTCAGTTGAGAGATTCGCATCAATTATTCATGTTGTAAAGCAATTGACAGATTGCCGGTCGTGTCAAGTGTTCATGTGTGCGTGTGAGAGTCAGACGTGGAGGGGTCGAAAGGTGTCGAGGGGTGAAGTTCGGGGGATTCGAGTCAAAAAGAGGGTCACGGTCTGTCGAACTCGAAAGGAATGTCGCACGACCTGCGGGGATGAAAAATGATTAAAGCAATGATTTAACCAAATATTTGCCCACTTAACTAATTTCTCTTCCCCCTCTCTCTCTTTGCAGCCCTCTCGTTCACCATCGAGCCACAGGATGTCGTCGTGCCCGAGGGAAACTCCGTCCTCCTGCAGTGCGCCGGCCTCGCCCAACAGCAACAACACGGCAAACAGACGAAACTCGCGCCGAGCATTCGATGGCGCGGCCCGGACGGCCAGGATCTGGGCATCGTGGGCGACACCTTCCGCACCCAGCTGAAGAACGGCTCGCTCTACATCAGCTCCGTCGAGGAGAACCGCGGCCTCACCGGCTCCTATCAGTGCCTCCTCGGTGTCGACGGCATCGGGACGATCGTCAGCCGCTCGGCGATCGTGTCGATCGCTCGCCTGCCCGACCTCAATCAGGACTTCATCGAGACGTATCTGCTGCCCGGGCAGACGGCCTACTTCCGCTGCATGATCGGCCAGATGCAGGCGGGCATCAAGCACACCGTCCAATGGATCAAGGACGACGCCCCATTGGCCCTGGATAGACTCCGGATGATCGTCCTGCCCAACGGGGCTCTCGAGATCGACGAGGTCGGCCCCGTCGATCGTGGCGTCTACCAGTGCAACGTGACCTCGGGCAGCGTTTCGCGCCTCAGCAGCAAAACGAATCTGAACATCAAGAAGCCTCTGGATGGCGGAGAGGTTTCGCCCGTGGCTCCATCGTTCCTCGTGGGGCCCTCGCCGAAGACGGTGCGCGAGGGAGACACCGTCACCCTGGACTGTGTGGCCAACGGCGTGCCGAAGCCCCAGATCAAGTGGCTCCGCAACGGCGAGGAGTTGGACCTCAAGTGAGTTGAGCCTCATCCCCATGATCTCATCCCCAATTGACCACATTTAACCTGGTCTTGTTTTATTCTCCCCCCTCAGCGACTTGGACTCTCGCTTCTCGATCATCGGCACCGGCTCCCTGCAGATCTCCTCGGCCGAGGACATCGACTCGGGCAACTATCAGTGCCGGGCGAGCAACACCGTCGACTCGCTCGATGCCCAGGCCACGGTTCAGGTTCAGGTGCCGCCGAAGTTCATCCAGAGCCCCAAGGACAAGTCGGCCCACGAGAAGGACGAACTCGAGCTGGAGTGCTCGATCCGCGGCAAGCCGAAGCCGATCATTCAGTGGCTGAAGAACGGCGACATCATCACGCCCAACGATTACATGCAACTGGTGGCCGGGCACAATCTGCGCATCCTCGGTCTGCTCCAGTCGGACGCCGGCATGTTTCAGTGCGTCGGCACCAATCCGGCGGGCAGCGTCCAGGCCGCCGCTCGTCTACGGATCGTTCAACCAGGTGAGTCCAAACAAGTGCCAAGTGTTGCTTCAGAGAGCGAGAGCTTCTTGCTTATATCAAATAGTGCTGGAATACTCCCAGGACCCTTAGACTTAGACACCTCTGTAGTCTCCTACGAAATTCTTGCTCCAGTGGGCGAATCCTCCTTCGCTGGAGCTTCTGTATAAAGACTCCTCCGCAATCGGACCAATCGCCTTCCCTTTTGATTTTATTGAATTTAGTGCTTTCATTTAGTTTCTTTAAGATATTATTTCTAGTATTTGATTTGAAAGAGTTGTATATAAACAATAGTATTCCATTTTTAGTTTTACAGACAATATTCCCCTAACCAACTTTACAGAAATGTTACCAAAAATTGAAAAAATGCATTAAATTTTGTACTAAAAATATTAAAATTATTTATTCCTAAAAATACTTTATAAAAGTATCATCTATCATTGCTACATTTAAGTAACTTTCATGAAAAATATTAAAGTTTTAAGGTTGTTATCACCGTCAAATGAGACCGTCCCTTAATGAGATAGTTGTATACATTCAAAAAACAATTGCATAGACTTCGATTATAGATAATTTTTATGCAGACCTTAGTGATTCTATATGATCTTGTTTCAGAGATATATGTTTAGTTCCCATAACAATGATTAACGATCGATATCCATAGTTTTGCTAGATTATATATCCAAATGTAGTCTCAGGTCTCCGTGCTTTCGATGTGTATTGCTTCCAACAGCTTTCAGTGTATATTTTTCTACAGTATTATGTTTATCGTTATATTATTTGGCTTGAATATTGTTGTATTATGTAATTTACTTTATTTACTTGTATTTCTGACATTCTCAATATTTTCGATTCTATCGATATTTTTCTTTACATTTTATTTCAATATTATTTTCCTTGTTTCTTTCATTTCTTTTTACCACCATCCCATTCCGAACCTAATCCCATTCCACCATCCTGATCCCATCAAACGCCCATCCCATGTTAACAACCCGAACCGACCCGAAATTGGACCTTCCTGCGCCGTCCTTCGCCCAAAGGCAAATCCAAAAACCAAAAACGCAAACACCAATCGCAAACGACGAAATCCCTCCAAACCTCAGCGACTTTGCCGACCAAGCGACGAAAGAACTTCTCCGCCTCGGGCGAGGTGAGGACGAAGGCTGGCGACGCGGGCGGCGCCGACTCCTCGGAGACGACGCGCATCCTGTCGAAGAGTGTGCTCGACAGCCTGCTCTCGCAGAAGGGCAAGAAGTTCAGCATGCGGAACGCATCGCGACACGAGCAGCCGCTCAACGACCACGACTACGACTCGCAGTTGGCGACGCTGACGGACGATGATGATGACGACGAGGACGATCGGGCCCTTGAGCTGCCCTCGCACAAGTTCTATGGGGCCAGCCAGAACGACGACGACGACGACGAGGACGATGATGATGACGAGGACTACGACGACCCCAGCGCCAACCAGGAGTTCATCACCGCCTACAAGCACGGCGACGATCCGAACAAGATCTTGAACTCCTGGAAGAACAAGAAGAACAAACTCCCCAACTCCTCCAATGGACAAGCTTCATCTCCCTACTCGTCCTCAGATTTAGATGGCCCAGAGAACGGCGGCGGCGGCAGCACCGGCGGCATCGGCATCAGTGGCCTTCCCGGAGGCGTCGGCGGGTCGACGCTGCTCGGCAGTGGGCTGCTCAATCGTCTGCCCGGACCCCCGCGCGACCTGGTCGCCCAGATCGTGAAGCCACGCTTCGTGACCCTCAGCTGGATGGAGCCGGTGAAGAATCCCGTCGAGGTCGTCTCCTACACCGTCTACTACAAGATGAACAACAGCGAACGGTAAGTCCAGGCTTCTGAATTATGAATCTGCATCTGTGGAGAATCCTCCAATGTTTGCCAATTGTTCCCCCAACACTTGATGAACGATCATCAACTTCGGCAATTGATTTTTTGTTTGTGAAACTTGTCGCAATAAATCCATTGAAATTGCCACTAGATTCAAACAAAGAGCTTCCACAGTTGTCTCATTTAATATTCCTAGACTAGGGTCCTTGCTTCGTCCTGCCACCGCGACGACTCCTTTGATTTCGACCCGGAGCAATTTTTTGGCAATCATGGATTTTATTGCCAACGTCGCTATAAATGCAAATGACAGGGTCGGGGAGGGACGAAGAGCGAGGCAGACAGAAAGCGAGACAAACAGACAGCGAGACAGACAGACCAGAGAGTGAGATGAAATGAGCAGACATCGCCAGACCAAAGTGAAATCCTTATTCTTAATAGTAAAGAAAGGAAGAAAAAAATACTATTTCGTTTGTTTTCGCTTTCGATTCGCGACTCTTTCTTTGTGGAAAGGAGAAATTAAAAACGGTAAAAGGGAAAGGAGAACAGAAAAACGGTAAAAGGGAAATTATTATGAATTCAATTTCTTGCTGCAGGAAGTTGGACAGCGAGAGTTTTGCTGGCAAGAAATCAAAATTGTCTCCAATGAATTCGCAGTTTACTCGGAATTATCATAAACGTTTCCGAGCAAGAGTTTCCCCAAGATCAAAGGAATTTCCATGATGTAGAGAGGGAAATTAACTTTTATATGATGAATCATGGGATTTGTAGCAATTGAGGAGGAAGTGGGTGGAACTTTTCTTAGGGGGGGATATTTTCTTAACCTTGAGAACATCTTTAAGGCCATCTTAAAGTTTACTTTTATACAACTTCTACAAGTATTTATTTTCACTTTGTTTCTCTTAATATAGTGAGCAGAAGATCGTCACCAAGTCGCACGACGATCAACAGGTCACGATCCAGTCGCTGCTGCCCGGAAGGACCTATCAACTCCGTGTTGTGGCCAATACCAACTTTGGCCCCGGTGAATCCTCCGAGGTTTGTCTCCCACTCGCCCTACTGGAAGGAATATCTTCACAATCTTCTTTCTATATGTCGTCCTTAGATCCTTGAAGTCAGCACCCAGCCGGAGGAAAACATCGCAGGACCTCCGCGCAACGTCGACGGCTACGCGCCGCAATCATAAGGAGATCTACGTGAAGTGGGACCAGCCGACAGGTGACCAATGGCGAGATATTGAAGTATCGAATCTACTATTCAGAGGTGAGAAGGATACACCATCTTCCATAGCGACGGTTTATTAATTTAATCTTCCCCCCTCTCTCCCGACAGGACGACAGCGGCGCCGAGATGTACCACGACAGCACCAGCCACGATGCCGTCCTCATGGAGCTGCGGCCCTACACCGAGTACACGATCAGCGTGGTGCCCTTCAACCGGAACGGCATGGGCGACCCCTCGAACGAGATCAAGGTGAAGACATTCTCGTCGACACCGTCGGAGCCGCCGAACAACGTCACCCTTGAGGTGACCAGCTCCACGTCGCTGACCGTGCACTGGGAGCCGCCGGCCGAGGAGGAGCAGAATGGCCAAATCACCGGCTACAAGATCCGCTATCGCAAGCTGAAGGACGCGCCGCAGGTGAAGAGCACGCCGGCCAACATCAGGTACTTCGAGCTGAACGGACTCGATCGACACTCCGAGTACCAGGTGAAGATCGCCGCGATGACGGTGAATGGGTCGGGACCCTTCACCGAGTGGTACCGCGTGATGACGCTCGAGAACGACCTCGACGAGACGCAGGTGCCGGGGAAGCCCGTCTGGATCGGCATCCATCCGGGGGCCGAGAGCATCGCCCTGCACTGGGGTCCGCCACAGCAGCACGAGATCAAGATCCGCAGCTACGTCCTCGGATGGGGTCGCGGCATCCCCGACGAGAACACGATGGAGCTGAAGGAGTCCGAGCGGTACTACGTCCTCAAGAACCTCGAGCCGAACACCGAGTACGTGGTCTCGTTGCGGGCGCGCAACGTCAAGGGCGACGGGCCGCCGATCTACGACAACATCAAGACCCGCGACGAGGAGCCCGTCGACATCCCCGTGCCGCTGGAGGTGCCCGTCGGCCTGCGCGCCATCACCATGTCGAGCTCCTCGATCGTCGTCTACTGGATCGACACGACGCTGAGCAAGAACCAGCACGTGATCGACAATCGCCACTACACCGTGCGCTACGGCATCTCGAGCTCCAGTCGCTATCGCTATCACAACACGACCGATCTGAACTGCATGATCAGCGACCTGCGCCCGAACACGCAGTACGAATTCGCCGTGAAGGTCGTGAAGGGGCGCCGCGAGTCGGCGTGGTCGATGTCGGTGCTGAACAGCACGTTCCAGAATGTGCCGGTGACGCCGCCGCGCGATCTGACCGTGCGCATGGACGAGCAGAATCCGCAGAACGTCATCCTGCAGTGGCAGCCGCCGAAGCACAGCCTCGGCCAGATCACCGGCTACAACATCTACTACACGACGGACACGACGAAGCGCGACCGCGACTGGACCATCGAGGCGTTCGTGGGCGAGGAGACGATGATGCTGCTGCCGAATCTGAAACCCTACACCACCTACTACTTCAAGGTGCAGGCGCGCACCACCAAAGGCAATGCGGCGCCCTTCTCGGCGCTGGTCGCTCACACGACGAGCTTACACAAAACCGTAGCGACGGGCGCAGCGCCGGAGTTGAAACCGTCGCCGAAGGGGATCAACAACGAGATGATCCTGTACATGGTCATCTTCAGCACGGCCCTGGTGCTGTTCATCGTCGTGGCCGTGATTGTGATCATGTGCCGCAAGAAGCCGCAATCGTCGCCGGAGCACACGAAGAAGAGGTGAGTTCATGGACAAGTTTGTGAAATAACTCTATCTTGACCAATAAATTTCTGTTCGCAGCTACCAGAAGAACAACGTGGGCGTGCCGAAGCCTCCAGACCTATGGATCCACCACGACCAGATGGAGTTGAAGAACATCGACAAGAACATCCACACGGCCACACCTGGTGAGTGCGCAAATTGCGTTGCATACTTTTAGGGCTGACGAATAAAATCGATTTCTCTCGTTCTCAGTTTGTAGCGATGGCGCCTCGAGCAGCGGCGCCCTCACCCTTCCCCGCTCCGTGGTGCACGAGTACGACGTGGAGACCCCGGTGCCGGCGCACGTGACCAACTCTCTGGACAAGCGTTCCTACGTGCCAGGCTATATGAGTGAGTCAATTGTGGATTTTAACTCTGACTAACAATAATAACTATATATTTTCTTCCCTTAGCCACTTCGATGAACTCGACGATGGAGCGTCCGCAGTATCCGCGCACCCAGTACAACATCTCGAATCGGCCGCACGTGAACGTGGACACGGGACTCTCGCAGCAGAGCCTCTCGCAGCCGCAGAACAACTCGCTGGCCCAGACGCCGGAGCACCCATATGGATACGAGGGAAATTTCTGGTGAGTTCGAGCTTCAATTGGTCGCTAATTTGCTCGCCCTGTTAGACACGAAGGGGAAGAAATCACTTTAGCTTCTCGGTCGAAATGATTATCGAAAATTTGTGCCAAGCGTCAATTGTTTTAAATTTTCAGAAAAAAATGTTTTTGGAAATATTTTTTTTTCGAAATACTTTCGCGAAATTTCAGTGTATATAATTTCTAGTTGTAATTGAAAATTAAAAAAATTATAGTTTGTAATTACTTTTCGGTATTTTGCATTTGGTGGAAATTTCGAAAAACCCGTCATATAAATTCACCCAAAAATTCCACCCAATTGAAATGTCAGTGCTGTGGGATAAGATCTGCGATCTCTTCTCGACGCTCGTCCGGCCGACGCGTCGCAAGACACGCGTCACGTTCAGCCCGAGCACGCTGCATCGGGAGATCATACGTCACACGAAGCTGACGGCGTCGCCGAATCCGTTCTTCAATTTCCTCGCCGAGATCCGGCTGAAGGCGAACGGCACCGACTCCGTGCACCCGGGCATCTCGCTGACGCCGCGCGAGACGATGCGCCTGACGAAGACGGCGGGCCGACTGTGGAACTCGATGTCCGACGAGCAGAAGCAGCCGTATCGCAGCATCGCCATGGAGCAGCGCAAGTTGAAGCGACTGCGCGGCCGGCGACGTCGTTCGATGCTGACGGCGCGTCGACGCAAGCGAAAGCGATCGAGCAGCTCGGAAGGCGGATGTGCGCGGCAACAACAACAACATCGCAGTCAGGCCAATGAATCCTTGGGACGCGCCCCCTCCGATGGAGAGATCGCTGATCGAGATCAATGCTCCCGATCAGTTGCAGACGCCACCGTGACAGACATTAAATGATGATCGATCTAGACTAAATTTCTGTTTCTCCTTCACTCGTGTGTTTAGTTTTATGTATAAATTTTTGTTTCATAAAAATTGTCCAATAAAAGAACATTTATTTATTCCTTTTAAGAAAATATCCATAACTAATTGCTCTCTCCCTGGGTGCCGTTGATATCCTTCTGTTTCATAGTTTTAGCTTAATATCTAATAAGAATTGTTTTCATATTCTCTGCAGCAATCCCGGGTACCCGAATGGCACTGGAGGCAGTGGCGGAGGAGGCGGCGGCGCCAGCAACGGTGGCGTCTCGACGATCGAGAGCAACAAGCGCGGTCACCCCTTGAAGAGTTTCAGCGTGCCAGGTCCGCCTCCGACAGGCGGAGCCACGCCCGTGATTCCGTCCTCCAACAAGCACAGTAAGTATTCGCCTCCCACATGTCAGATTGAATTTATTATATTCAATTCTCATCCCTCCTTTGCAGCTCCTGCCGTCACCATTCGTCCGCAAAACCAATCGCCCTACAAGAAGCCCTCATTCTCCGTTGCCACGCCCACGAATCGACTGCAGGGCGGACCCTCGGTGGCGCACTCCACCGATGAGATTCAAAGACTGGCGCCGAGCACCTCCACCGAAGAGCTGAACCAGGAAATGGCCAATCTGGAGGGACTCATGAAGGATCTGAGCGCGATCACGGCGAACGAGTTCGAGTGTTAACACTAACCCCAACCACAATTCGCACACTTGCAACAAGATTCACGCATGCAAGAAAATTTACACATACAACAAGATTCACACCACTTACAACAACACCAATCAGATCCACATCAACAACATCAGAACAGTGAACAGCACCTGAGACGAAAACAATTGACATTGAAGCCAAAAGGGAGACGAGTCTCAGCATTAAAAGACATCGTCGAGGAGGCTGGTGTTTTGAGAACGAAGTTCTGAGAGAGCTCTTGTTGCGGGAGGGGAAGAGGGGATATGTTGATGATGGTCCTGCTTTTGGTGAAATGTATGCACTTTTCATGTAAATTCTTTTATTGAGAACTTTGAATTTTGTTGCCAATTCATGTGAGATACTAAGAGTGCTTTTAGTTTATTCATTAGTTTTATCAAACTGTGTTAATCGTATGCATTCGTTTGTTTTTACCTAAAACAATTAATTTTAATCAATAAGCTGAACGTCCATGTCCACTGCATTTCGTGTACGAAACATTAAAAGAATCATCATTGTATCGAAAACATTGTAATCGAAGAAATCAAACAAACAAACAAAAACATTTGTAAATAATCAGCTACATTTCTACTTAAGATAGCACTATAAACTAATAATGATTGTGACTTTGTCTAATTTAATGAAATATTTTAATAATGAAATATTTTCCAATGCATTTCTGTCAAATCTAGACGATTTAGAGAATATGGTTTAACATTGTTCTTTTTACGCTCTCGTCTATTTGAAAATTTTACTCTAATCGAACGTTAAAACGAAACAAGTAAGAACTTTATTATCAGAAGCTACTTAGCTTAGCTTCCTATGCCATTTTAACTACTTATCAATGACTAAACTGATATATGATAGAGTATAAGTGAACGAATATAGAATTGCTAGAAACAATTTTACACAATGGTTTTCAACAATCCCAGATCACTTCAAGTCCTTTCTCTTATTTGATAAGTTATTATTTTTCATTCATGAATTTTAGTGATTATTCTGTTGCCATCAAATGAAGAAAATTTCACAAATCAAAGTTTTATTTGATTTTCTGCCTAATTTGTTCATTTGACTTGAATAGTTGAAGTAAGTCCGGGTGGCAACTTCAGAATGCTTAAAATACTTAATTTTAACGAAAACTTCTTTCGAAAATAGTAGAAACAACGATCACGAGTTTCCATTCCCATGTTTGGAAAATCTCTTGGTTTTTCCCCAGTTCACGTGATCCATGTGCCATGTTTTTTAGCTACAATTTTAAGCATCTCTCCAAGTTTGTGAAAACCCAGGAAAATAAATAACGTATTCGAAACAATACAAAAGAAACGAAAACAAACACAAATAGAAAATAGAAGATTAACGAACAAATAACCGAATTGAGTCAAATATATTCTTGTATGAAGTATTTGTAAAACGTATTTGTTGAGTGACCAGCCACAGAATCGCATTTAATTTAGTGTTCAGAGTAATTTGTGTATTTAATTGCGATTGAGGTAGAGAGGTACTTCCATAAGAACCTAGTATACATATTCTCGTTTGTATATGTATGTGTATTTTTGGATAGAATTAAGAACACACATTACTTTAAAGGATAAGAGGAGAAGCTGTGTAAAGTAAAACAAAAGAAAAGAAAACGAGCAATCTTCGCCACAAATGAATTAATCAAAATTGTCTTAATTTAGTGAAATGTTTTTATGTATTTTCCTTTTAAGTGGTATTTTGTATTATTTTATTTAATATTTTTTCCTAATATTAAGCATGAAAAATCGAATGAGTGCGATATAAATCAAACGTAGGTTTTTTAGTTCCAACTTTTGTTTTGTCCTTTCTTAGCATTTAAGCTTCTATTCTAATTACTATACGAAATATACAAGCATTTAAACTTAATATATATAATTATAAATATATATATATATAAATATAATTGATAATTTAAATATTGCAACAACGTGTTATTGAACCAAATGTAAACAAGGAGAGTTTTGTGTTTCATTTCACAATGAAAAAATCAGCCATGTGAAACTTGACGAAAACACAAACGAGCAAATAAATGTACATTCTTATTTATACTTCAATACGAAATGAGTTTTATTTGGGAGGGTTTCAAGAGGTTTTCTCCAAAACCCTTGACTCATCTACAGCAATGTATTTCGAAATTTTCACAGCTTTTCAAATTTTCAACGATTTATGGAAATATAACTATTTATAATGAACGACCTTCATCGAATCGTCAACCAAAAAATGTCTGAAATTTATTGGATGGAGCTGAGCGATTTGCATAAATTAATAAATTATTGGTTGCAGTGCATCTGAACTTTTATCAATGGATGTTGAGAGCAACATGCGTCGTAGCAACAAATTGTCGACATCTGTAATCGACATCTTCCTCAACATGATGCGAACGAATGATCAGTTCTTCGCCAGACGCATGTTGCGGACACGAGTGGCCAGCAAACATGTTGCGGACTCGAATGGCCAATCAACATGTTGCTGAACGGGCGAGCGAAACTACTTGAGTCAGAGGCAGAAAAAGCTTGTGTTTCGGGCCGGTGGACGACAGCAGTTGGTGAACAAAGTTGGCTCAGTCGACAAGCAGCACTCGAGACGAGCGGTAGTGGGCGTTAACGTGATCGTGATCGTGACAGAAATTAAAGATTTGAATGAAAGAAAAAGAAGATAACGTGTTTTTTTGACAAATTTACGATCGTTCAAAAATTCCTCAAGCATTCGGTTTTCGAGAGAATTTTAGTTCAGTTGAGAAATGCGTCAATAGACCATTCAACAGAATAGTGTGTAAACAGTTATAAAATAATTGTGTTGTAAGAAGACGAAGGAAACGAAGAGAAGAAGAAGAAAAAGTGCCAGAAACATGCGTTCACTGACCTTGAATCGCGTCGAGGCGGCTGCGACCCAATTCCTGCAGCAACGGCTGAGAAATGAAAGTTTCCTCCTGCGAATCGTGCGCGAGAATTCGGCCAGCGCGACGGCTACTGCGGCAACAACTGGTGGTTGTCCACACTTCGCCGCCTCCGCGCCCGCGATCCACAGCACCGTCGAGTGGCAGCATGCGTTGCCCTACAACGAGATCCCCGGACCGAAGCCGATCCCCATTCTGGGCAACACATGGAGGTTCGAACGATTCTCTAAAATACTGTACCAAAAAAACAACAATAAAATTCGAATATAAATTTCTAAAACCGAATATAATTTCTAAAACCACGCGTAAAGGAAATAAACAATTAAAATAAAAGAGTTGCGAGACGAGATTCATGGCCCGAATTGCGAAAAATAGTTGGATTTGCAGAAAAACAAAAGACTTAAGCAACGAACTTTCACTAATGCTTTCTTCTCAGTCCACCATCATTGCCGTCGTTGTTGTTGTTATTGTTGTCTGGAATTCAACTTGGTTGTCTTACTTGATTCGATTAATTTTATCCGTCTATTCAAATATTTGACTACGCAGGCGGTCGCCGACGCACGCCGAGCCCCAACAGAGTTCATCGTCGTCGTCGCCGTTTGTTTACCTTTTTTATAGACTTTTTTTACATTTTTACAACTGGCCCCTGCATAAATTAGCAGCAATGCGTGCTGGCAGCCCAGTGAAAGACAGTACAAACAACATCCGCCTGAACAAACACAGACAGATTGAATAAACGAAGAGTTTTCCGTTGGACAGATTTCAATATTCAATTGCAGACGTTTTCAATATTTCATTCATAGTTCAATCGATTTCGAAAACCTTTGTTTAATATGGTTCTTCTTTATTTTAAATCGATAGACTTTAAACATTTTAATTAAATTGAATTAATATCGGAATTTCAATACCTACAATTTAACCAAAGTAAACTGTTTTAATGTTAAAACTTTTATAAGGTTAATTATTTTGTAATTTTTATGTCATTGAAACCATGGAGAACATAAAGATGTTTTTATTGTCTGGTGTTTTACGGTACTTCACATAAATGTGAACCTCAAGTTTACGATCGACCCCCAACAGCTTCCCTTTTATTAGGTGCAGATGAAAATCCAACCAAAACAAACAGCACATGCGCGAAACAGCAGGCCATAACTCTAATTAAATACTCATGATCGCATGTTGTAGACGTAGGCAAACTTTCGGTTTCATCGGACCTTGTTTCAAGCCCTGCGACGGAAGAGTTTAAATGACAGCCGTTGGCCTTTTAAATATTTCAGATATTCCCTTAACCCAAATTGTGTGATCACCACGGACAGACGGACATCAATGAAATGAAGTTTTATTCGCTGTCGAAACCAGTTTTTTTTTTCATCTGCAGCATATATCAGATAACTCAAAAGCATTCGAGATCAATCAATGGAAATTTATGTAGAAAACATATCAATTAAACTTAAAATCAAGATGCATCAAAATTTGACTTTCTTCTATAAAAAAAAGCTCTCGTAAAAATTCCATTTCCAATTGAATGCCTTCGATTAATGTTGCTTTCGCTTTGAATAAATAGGTCAAAGGGAAATTCGAGAACAAATGTAGCAACAACAATAACAGTGGATATCGAATTTTTGATGAGTTACAATCGAAAGACTTAAGCAACGAACTTGACGCGGAGCTTCATAATGAAAGAGTCAAGAAACGAACTTGAGTTTGTATTTTCCCCCTTGTCTTTTCATCGAATTTACTCTCGTATTCTTGCTAATTTATTCGTTCTTCACACAATTCAATGTATTTCACGATCTGTTGTGCGTATTTAGAAAAATATTGCAAGTGTCAACAGCTTAAATAAAAAGAAAACAATAATTATAGCAATAATAACAACAATTCGCAACGAACCAACATGTACAGGAGAAATAATAAAACCCAAAATGAACGACCGATTACGTCCTACCAGGTGGGAACCTTGAACTACAGAAGCACCATATGATTTTATGCATCTCTAGGCGCACAACTGATGTGTGTCTGTATCGGTTCACATACATGCATACAAATAAATATGACTTCAGGTGTTAATAAGCGGTCGGAGCCCGCGAGCAACTCGTGGCGAAGAGATGACTCCGGCAACGACAACTTTTCATTAACACGAAAATCATTCTCAAGGTCACCGACTATGGGTTCGTCGTCGTTAATTTGGACTCCGTTCACGCTCTGCAGGCGGCGCTCACCCAGCCACGACCAACGACCTCAAGCGTCGACTCCTCCCTCCTCATCTCCATTAACATCGCCGCGATCATTTATAATAATCCTAATTTTAATGCCGATCAACCAACGACGACGACCAACAGCGAAGAGACTGGAGAGACACCAATATGGACAGACTGCCGTAGGAACAGACGTGGACAGACATTGGTACGGACAGACATTGGTACGGACAGACATTGGTATCGAAAGGCGAACTCCCATACAGTCTACAAGACCCAACCAGACAGACGATCGTTTTATTGATCGGTGCGAATTTTCTCAGCTTCTACTTCTGCGATGATTTAAGAGTTCAAATATTTTCAGCGTAACATCAACAAAGCCTAAGGTGTTAATTTCTATTGTTAACACGCTGGCACCTGTTGCGCCCGCGGCTCCTCCGTCATGAATCGCATTAAAATCGAAAGTTTATTCCACTCCACGGTGATGACTTTGAATCGAACTTGGCTTGGGACAGATTTCCTCTTATGCTATTGGAAATGCAGTGTCATGGGTTGTCATCGAGGTCTCCATAATCGATTTGAGTTCGCAGACACCGTGTCTCGAGATGTAACCAATGAACGTTTGAAACATGGAGCAGCTTTCGGAAGTTAACTTTCGTAAAACCATTTCCTCGAAAATACTTTTAACTACAAGAGAAATCTATTCTATTAGGCCATTGACTAAGACATTTTCTCATATTGTAATCCAATCTGTTTCGACCCGTATTTGATTCTGTTAACTGTGTATAATTATCGTAATATCTTTATCCATATATTTTCAGAATGATGCCAATCATTGGTCAGTACACGATTTCCGATGTTGCGAAAATCTCGTCGCTCTTGCACGAACGCTACGGCCGCATCGTGCGTTTCAGCGGCCTGATCGGTCGACCAGATCTTCTGCTTCATCTACGATGTGGATGAAATCGAAAAGGTAAATTTGATATTTTCAATTGAAATGCATTTTCTGTAGAATATATTCGACTTTGACATAAGTTTAAGTAAAAGTTGCAGACATTTCCAATTGGATATTAGATCTATTGGCATCGATGTCTCATTATATTTATTTTGAGGTCTTCTAGAAATGTTTTAAATGCATCAAATTTGAATGTTTCGTTGGAACTCGCACGTGCGAAATCGGGGTTTCTTTTTAATTGGTTTCATTTGTTTTATACTAAAGTGTATCCATCAGCATTCACGTCAGACCTCCTTCTGCCGCCCGAAATGCATCGAAATCGTGATTTGCATACGAATCGTCTATTGGGTATATTTTTATATTTTATTGAAGAATTGAATTGACCAACAGTTAGGGAGCCAAGTTGTTGCCTAAGCGATGTCGACGAGTTAACTTCAAATCAATTGAATTATTTAGTCTTCCATTGAAACATTTCGTCTTCCATTGAAACATTTTGTCTTCCATTGAAACATTTTGTCTTCCATTGAATCATTTTGTCTTCCATTGAAACATTTTGTCATCCTCTTTTCCCCATAGTGCTATCGCAATGAGGGCCCCACCCCCTTCCGCCCCTCGATGCCCAGTCTGGTGAAGTACAAGAGCGTCGTGCGCAAGGATTTCTTTGGCGATCTGGGAGGAGTTGTCGGCGTGTAAGTAAATTGACTTGATTTCTCTAATGCCTCCTTCTCAATCACTTGTCACCTGCTTCAACAGGCATGGCGAACCTTGGCGTGAGTTCCGTTCCCGTGTCCAGAAGCCTGTGCTGCAGTTGTCCACGGTTCGTCGTTATCTGGCGCCCCTCGAGACCGTGACCGACGACTTCTTGCGTCGCTGCGAGGGGTTGCTGGACGAGAACTCCGAGCTGCCCGAGGACTTCGACAACGAGATCCACAAGTGGTCACTCGAATGTAAGTGGAAGCTCATCAATCTATCGATATCGTTTTAATTTGTGTTTCCTTCGCAGGCATCGGTCGCGTGGCTCTGGACGCACGTCTCGGCTGTCTCGAGTCGAATCTGTCGCCCGACTCGGAGCCGCAGCAGATCATCGACGCGGCCAAGTACGCGCTGCGCAACGTGGCCACCCTCGAGCTGAAGGCCCCCTATTGGCGCTACTTCCCGACGCCCCTCTGGACGCGCTACGTCAAGAACATGAACTTCTTCGTCGAGTGAGTGTCCTTCAAAATTCACTCCAATTCGATTGTTGAAGTCATTCTCTCAATTTCTCTCTAGGGTCTGCATGAAGTACATCAAGAGTGCCACAGAGCGACTGAAGACCGATGGACCCACCCGTGGTGGGGAGCCCTCGCTCTTGGAGAAAGTCATTCTGGCCGAGAAGGACGAAAAAATTGCCACGATCATGGCACTCGATCTGATTCTTGTGGGAATCGATACGGTGGGTTTATCATTAAAATTCGAAACTTGAATTGGAAGTTAATGGAATCGTTGCATTCAGATTTCGATGGCCGTCTGCTCGATCCTCTATCAGATGGCCACACGTCCAGCCGAACAGCAGAAGGTTCACGAGGAGCTGAAACGCCTGCTGCCCGATCCGAACACTCCGCTGACGATACCACTGCTCGACCAGATGCACCATCTGAAGGCCTTCATCAAGGAGGTCTTCCGCATGTACAGCACCGTGATCGGCAACGGACGCACGCTGCAGGAGGACACCATCATATGTGGCTATCGTGTGCCCAAGGGCGTAAGTTGAACGCAGATCGAGTTCTATTTCAATGGCTCTAATTGGTGCTCTCCATCCTCCAGGTGCAAGCGGTCTTCCCCACAATCGTCACCGGCAACATGGAGGAGTACGTGACAGATGCGAGCACCTTCAAGCCCGAACGTTGGCTGAAGGCGAACCAGGGCGGATGCGAGGGAAAACTCCACCCGTTCGCCTCGTTGCCATATGGCTATGGGGCGCGCATGTGTCTGGGCCGACGCTTCGCCGATCTGGAAATGCAAATACTACTGGCTAAGGTGAGTCAGATAAAACCAAAATTGTTGCAATGATTTCAATAAATAATATTTGTGTATTTCTACGATTTAAAGCTATTGCGAAATTACAAATTGGAATACAATCACGAACCATTGGAGTACGCTGTAACATTTATGTTCGCCCCCGAGGGACCCTTACGATTTAAAATGACAAAGGCATGATTTTAATCATTAATTAACATGCTCGACTTAGTAATAAGTGTAAATTAAATGTATCCTTATATATGTCTAAGTTAATTCGAATGTTAGGCTAATTGCAAAATGTGCTAAATTATTTTGTATTTCATTTATGCACTTATAATTTATATATAAAATTTATATTAAAAACATGATACTGGACAAACGATTTGGAATTATTTATGGTTGCTTGTTGGCAATGGCAATGGGTTATGGTTTCGTACTAAAGTCTTGGCGAAAGATTTGCGCGCCTTCTCGCCCAATGGACAGTTTTTCCGAGTATCTAAAAGTACAGTATTTAAATAATAAATCGTGAATCATTTGTTTATTCTATACTTTTCTTGAAATGCGTGTAACACTCCTCCATATCATCGACCTCATAGACATCTATGTCGAAGTCGATGTTGCCCTGCTTCAGGAGGATATTGTAGAGAACGAAACAAGCTCGCACAATGAGACTGGCGACGACGGGCTCAAAGTCGATAGGCTTGTGCTTGAGCAAACACTTGAAGGCCGTCCGAACCATTTCCAGTGCTCGTTTGATTGTCGCATCGAAGACTTGCATGTGCAATTCATTGAAGGCGTATTCGTAATCCACCTGCGGTTTCTCATATGGCGGCAACAGGAACGTATCGACTGGGTATGCTTCATCGGCCAGGAGCCACTGTATCGTGTCGACATCGTAGGATTTGATGGCCAGCATTTGGTGAAGATTTTCACGTAGACGACATTTGAAGAAACCATGGGCGTCACGATTCCCGCCCGGATAAATACGCACCGATGTAAACAGCAGATTGGAATCGCATATCTGCAAGGGAAAAATATCGATGTAATTGTTTTCCTTTCCCGATGGGAACTAAACTCACCGCTTCCACATTGAGGCTTGCGTACTTCCGCCTATTCACGTACTTGTAGATTTCCCTCGAGGGCTCCTCAATCGAGACGTGAAGGCAGTCGATGCAGCCGAGGGTGCGTTTGATCTTGAACTTCTCCTCGAAGCCTCGCACCAGACGCTGTTGTATTCGCGCGTTCCTCGGGAACCGTTCATAATGCTGCACCATCAGGATGGCCAGATGCACGATCACATTCTTGACGATATGTCGCGGCTGATTGAGCTGAGCGAAAGTCTGGCAGAGCATGTGCTGCGGTTCGAAGACAAATTCGTATTCGCCGGTGGCAAAATAGTGGAATGCGATGAGGAAGCAGTAGAGGGATGTCGTCTGCGAATCGAAGGTCGTGCCCCGCAATCGATCAGTGTGCGAGATTCTCTCCACGAGATTTACTGCGGTCTCGCGATTCAGATGGAAGTATTGCCGAAAGAGATCATCTGGTAGTTGCAATATTATATCATAATTCGTGAGGCAGGGAGTTTTGTGAAAGGAAATCCTGCGAGAGAAATGCAAAATTAATAGTTTGTTAGATAGTCGAAGTCGTTCCTCCGTTACAGTTTGGCCATGGAGGAACTACGATCGTCACATAGGAACGTGTCGTAATCCAATTCGTCGTCGGAGTCCTCATCGTCGTCGTCCAGTTCCATCTGGACATCGGTCGATGCCGACGAGGTTTCGTCGTAGTCGACGTTCTCGCCCATCAGGAAACCAATCACGTCACGTGTATTCAAGAAATTCAAAGCCATCGACATTTATTTAATATTATTTATTTATTTTATTGTTTTTCTATGTTTACCGCTTTTTTTTTTGAACAGTGTTGGAAGGTAGAAAAAAAAAACAGTTTCATGGAAAATCTTTCAAATTTTGAATTTTTGTTGTTGCAAAGTCGATAGTTGCCAGCACTAATAATTATCTAAAATTGTCAGATTTAGCGAAATATATATGTTAATAATAACATTTTAAAAGTTCCACTAGAAAAGATTTCTTTATTCTTTATACACAACCTTAGTCTAATTATAAACAAAATAATTCCTGTCGGTATGGTCTCGAAAAGTCTCGTTATTTTCGCTTCCATGCCTTAAACCAGTTCTTCACTGTCTTGAGACTTTGTTCACCATCCTGTTTGGTTTCTCCCTTCAATTCGATGACGATTTCTGGCTTGTACGATTCACGTGCCTCCTCCAGCATCACACCGAAAATTTCACACTCCAAGTTCGAGCGCAGTTTCTTTTCATTGTAGCCGCGGTCCTTCAAGCGATCGTAGAGCACGGTATTGGGACATGTGACGACGAAGACCGCCTGAAACCATCGCTCGGGGAAGAAGTCGCAGCCGTGGTACTCAACGATGTTGCCGCCCTTCTGCATCAGAGGCTCCAGGTAGTCCATCAACTGTACGAGGGTAAAAAGTTAAATTATGAACTCTTCGGATATAAATCTATAGTGCGAACCTTGTCCTCGTCCAAGATGGGGCAGGCGTATTCCTCGTCATACTCCTCAATGAAGTTGTTCTCCTTGGCGATCTTGGAGCATTCCAGCCAATTGAGCTTCAATTGGTCTGCCAGCCGCTGACAGAGGTAGGATTTTCCCGTTCCCGGTGTACCTTTAATCGGAAAGGTCATTTAGCTTATTTATTTAGTTATTCAAGATTTTCCTTACCGGTGATCAGTATATTGGGCAGAGGGTCAACTTGTTCGTCAGTGGATGCCATGATTCCAAACAAAATGACAAAATGTTCTTTTATTTACTATTTTCTGTTGGTTGATTTCTGAACACAAACGTGCTAGATTGTCAAAAGTTGTTGACAACTTTTTGACATCTGTTCGGAGCAAATTTTAAATGGCAATTCCGGATTGAAAACTTTGAAAATCTTGCAAGAATTTAATAAATTTCCAATTGGTTTTTGGATTACTCTCGTGATGAATTTATTTTTCTAAATTTCTCTGGAATTTTATTCTAAAGAAATTCAAAAGAGTGTTCTGTTTCCACGTCGTTTCTTGAAATTCAAATATCGACTGTCAAAATCGACTCACGAAGTTTTTACAACTCTGTGCTAAGCAATAAATTCACCACAACTATTCATATGAACAGGGATGCCGCGCCGAAATTTTTGAGCGTAGTGTAAAAGTGGGAGAAGTGAAGTGTAGTGAAGTAATGAAGTGTTTTCATGATTTTGTGTCCAAGTTCCCGACAACTGACAACCCGACAATTGATGACCAAAAATAAGATTTTTAGTGCCTAATTTCTGAAAATGCGACCAAATTAGGTAATAATTGTTAATTTCCTGAAAGTTGCGTTTAGCAAAGTGAGGTGTTTTCTGAAAAAGTGAAGTACCGTAGTGTTCGGCTCTAAAGTGGAGTGAATCAATTCGATGTGCATTTGACAACCCTGATACATCCACTTCTCACCACTATTGCCAAGTTGACGAAAAGTGGCGAAAACTACCCCTTGGAGAAGCACATGCGCCGACAAATTGACCAACTTCACCTCGCAGCAAAACGTGAGTGCAGCAAAGAGAGAGAGAGAGAGAGAGCGAGAGAAACTGCTGGGGAGCTCCAACGCACATTCTCAAACATACACACAGTTATCATCGGGAGGGTGCCACAAACATTAGGTGAGGACGGCATCCGAGCCTATTTGGCGAATCGGACAGCGTAGCGACAGTCATTCGTTCGACATCATCGAGATTTGCAACATCTAGAAGTTCTTCACAGTTCTCCATCTGTTCAACAAACACACACCAACCAACCAACGTCTTTGCACACACTTGTCTTTGCCACGGAAATAAATTCTCTCAACCGCAGATGTCTACCAGTGCAGCAGAATCCAGCAGCAGCAACAACCAACAACAACATCATTATCAGCAACAACAACAACAGCAAATTTGCAACGCGAAACTCAAAAAGACAATTTGGGAAAAATGTGTGCCCACGGCGACGATAACAGAGAACTTTGATATTTAGAAGTTGTTCTTGTTCTGGCGACTGCCAACAACAACAGCAACCATCAACTACAACAACTACAATTACAAGTTTAGTTCTTCAGTTTAGTGCTCCCTCCAATTTTGTGAAAAGTGTTTGATTTTTTTTTAATTGATTTCCATTGGATTTCCCCGGAATATAAAAAAGAACTGCAACATTGAAATGTGCTCAAGTGAATTGTTGTTGTCAACCGAAAGTCGTAGTCGATGACGTTTCGTAAGTTCTTTGTTTTCCGTTCGAATCATCAAGCCCAGCACATTTTTCTATTCGCCAAGCAGAAATTCCTCCTCGCAGAATAATTGGAGGTTGGTTCTTAGATACATAACCTAACCTAACCTAACTCTTGAAAACTCACACTTGGAGTTGTTGTTGGTATTGGTGGTGGAGCATTGACAGGCGCGCAAACGTCAGAGGAAACCAACTCAACACAGTCAGTCAGTCGTACACTCACCACGACGTGCGCCAACGCAAAAGAGAACGAACGACGACAATCACACGGATCTCTCTCTCGCTCTCTCGTCTTCTGGTCGTCGTGTACAACCCTCGGTGAGAGCACAGAACGAGCCCATAAATAGTGGGGCCGACGAAGGAAGGAAGTCGATTGGAAAGAAAAGACGACGTCCGACTACCATCGCATCCATCAGCCGACCGACCGCCAGCATTGTCGACCACCAACAGCTGACACGGGCTGTTGGTCCTCCTTGTGTACTGTCATTCGTTGAGCGAGCCCCAAATGGATCACCAACAAAGCGCGGAAGATACGGAGCAGCAAGCAGTTGCAGGCAGCATCCAAGGCAAATCCGAAACCGTCGTTGAAGATCAACAAAATGGATACGTCTGCGAAGAAGCGCGTCTACAAAATCGTCCTGACCGGCGGTAAGTGTTTGACCATCATCATTCAGCCCCCCACCTTTGATCCCTCGTCCATTATCTCTGAGTTTCCAGTGGAAAGTGCGCGTGATGGGTCCATGTGGTTGGTGATAGTGTTTTTCACGTATCTTCTCGTCCTTTCCCGGCCTCGTGGTTCGTTTCGCGCCGAGGGTGGGATCGTCGTCACGGTGTCAAGGTCGTTCGCTGCAGCTGTGGAGGCTGTTGCACCAGTCGCAGCACATTTTGTGATTCGACCACTTCCGAGTTTGTTTTGCTCGCGTTTCTATGTACATAGATTCCATTGAGATTCTCGTTCTGTTTGGAATTACCGAGCTTACTCAAGCTCAGATAAGAAATCGTCTTTTTGGTAGCAATGCACGAGAGAGAGAGGGAGGTAAACGATTGATTTCCTTTAGCCAAATTCGGTTAACTTTTAGTTTAGCTCTAGAATTTCATCTACGTTTCGCAAAATCAAAGAGAGATTTTGCAATTAGCACACATTTGATCTGTTGCTAATGGCTTCCATTAATCATTACGCGGCTTTTAATCTTATCTCCGAGAACCTCAAAATACAATAAAACATTGTTGCTTTGCTTTTCTGGCAAAAAGCACGTTCTTTAAATTTCTGGAATTCTAATTTCAATTTGAATTCAAAATCAATTTGAATTGGGAATTAGAACCGGTTTCAGGCGGCCCCGATCTCCGCCAATCGATCACATGCTCCTGTTTCGCGATAAGATTCGCTGTGCTATCGACCCAAGAGCAGGCCACGCGCCTCCACCGCCACGCCCCGTCCCGCGGACGGACTTCCCCTGATAATACCGTGTATGAATTGGGATTAACAAGCGCAGTTGAGTGAAAATAGTAAACAAACTCGGAGTTAGTTGTCGAAGACAATAGGAAAAATAATCGCCATCGCTTTGTAATCGCTTGAGTAATAGGTGTTTATACACAAATGCACCCCTGGATGTTTGAGAATTTCATTTTATTTATCAGCACTTGAAACGTGATTACGTCTGCAAAACAGACGCCCACTGGATTTTATTTTCACAAACAGTTGTTTTGCAGTTTTCTCAGTCATCATTGTGTACTTTAGAAATTTCTATATTTTGGTCTCTAAATTTCTATTTAGTATATTCGGTATTGCTGACGTTGAAATACCGGTAAACATTTTTACTTTAGGTGATTATCGTTTCTGGGAACCTGAAATATGTTCATGTTATCGATCATTTTCTATCCACTTGGCGATTGATTAATGATATCTACCGTAGGCGCTCTCTCGTTGACTCCACCGACAGACAATCGGACCCAAGCCAAACATCTTGTATTGTTCTCAGCAGGTTGTCGTGCACGCAACCGATATTTTGTCAGATGCGAGGTGGGAACGCGTTCTTCGACCGCGTGTTTGTTTGTTTTTTTATGCTATAAGCGGATTACTAGGGGGAATGGGGATTCGGGGAAGTCCCATGTGAGTTAACTGACCGCATAAAATTGAATACAAAATCATGCTTGTAACAAGAGAAAGATAAATAAAAAGAAACAAGTCCTAATATTCACTATGAACGAAGGTACCACCAACAACACAACAGAAACTCACCCCACTGAAATAAATATAATGAATCATAGGTTTTCCATTTATCTCTCTCTCTCGGGTCTATTGTTATTATTTTCATGTTGTTGTTATGATGTATCAGCACTAACAACATTAGGAGGCAGCTATTTTCACTCGAAGCCGACAAGCGATGAAGAGGTGGCAACCATTATTGTAATTCCATCACATGCTTCTTATTTCATGAACCCAAATGACGGCAAATGGTTCATTTAATCAAATTAATTAACTGTATCCACACTCTCCACTCTTTTTCTCTCTCTCACCCTCAATGAACCTTGTGACCACAATCTGTCCGTCCATCTGCGTCGCAATTGCATTCATTCTTCAAGCCTTCTAATCTTATCGAATTAACTCTTAATTTGACAGCAGGAACGTTCGATAACAATCTTTGACCCTGATAACGCAAAGAAGTAATTTCATAGTAAAGTAATTTTCTCAATGGCAAGAAATACTTCACATTGGGCATGAAATACTTTACAATGGTCAAGAAATACTTTACATTGGACATGAAAAAAAAACATAGTTATGAAGTACATGAATTTCTCATTATGACCAATGAAATAAAAACAAAACGTTCTATCGGCCAGTCAATTATTAGATATTTACATTGAAAGCCAGCATGTGCTTTTAATTGAATTCAATCGGTTCCAATTGCCATCGAATGACTAAAGATCAATCTTATGCAATTTCCCTATGCATCATTGCATTTCGTTTTTCTCAATGATCTTGTTTGGGTCCCCGTATTTCATATATTTAAATTTTATTTTATTTTTTCTTTTGTTCTTCGATTGTCTGTGCATTTCTGTGTCTTCTGGCATGCTTTTCACTGTACTCAGTCAAGTAGAGCAGAGCAGCCAGTCACAGTCAAGGCCGTTGCAATGAGTACAACGCATAGAAATCGGTATATATGCGAGTGTGGGTGACCGCGTGAGTGTGTATGTGAGGGCCACCACCTGTAATTGATCCCACATTTCGTTAGAATAAAATCTGTCATTGCTGTATATGAAGATTGTTTACAGAATATTCCCCTAAATACTCATGATCAATATATAGACATTTTCTTATAACACGTCTCTCCTTCTCATTACAAAACAGGACCTTGTGGCGGAAAGACTACTGGACAGTCCCGTCTCTGCACGTTTTTCGAGAATCTTGGCTGGAAGGTATGTCAAATTTTCAATACTCATATGCTATTAAGATTAGTTATTATTATAGCACAATATACTTCAGTATATTGTTTTTTTCTGACTACTGCCAAAAACAGCGTAAAGTAAATAACGAAGTTGCCGACGAATTAATTATTAATATTACCTTTACCTTGTTCATTATTCACTTTACGTGTGGCAATTCGATTATTCTATTCGTGGCGTAAGTATAAGTAATTAAAAAATATATGCATTTCGAAACGATCAATTTCTTGCAGTGTACAAAACTGTAGTTTTTGCCCCCTTTGTACACCGTTAAGAAAGCATGCATCGATTTAAAACCAAAGATAGTTATTTTTTGTATTGCTTCCTTCTTCTCACATATGCAAAGCGCAATTTTTTCTGAATATGAGTATCTTAAGAGCGATCTATTACTTAGAGCAGAAACTTAAGAAATTTCTACCATATCTACCATATGAAACGACCGACAACAACAAATGAGCATTTCTCGTTTATATCAATATTTTCAGGTATTCCGTGTGCCTGAAACGGCTACTGTACTCCTCAGGTAAATGCCTACAAATTTAATTAAATATCAATTTAATATCAAGTACCACCAAAAATAAATAGTAAAACAGAAAAACATGTTCGGATCAGCAGATCAAATAACACATCAACAAATGTACCTTAAACTCAATTTAAATTCCATTTTTATGTGTTCTTTTCAAAGCTTTAAAGTTGTTTCAATACATCGAAAAAAAACCGATTAAACAAAATGGAAAACTTAGAGCAAATCTAAGAAACACAGTTGGCAATTTTCTATATAATTGTTCTCATTGTGTTTTCAGTTTTTTATCTTTTGTTTTTGTTTTGCAATGTCATATATACATACATACGTATATAATTAAACCGATATATACTTAGTATACATATATAGTATTTATTTTTCTTACCACACATTCTTCTTCCCTTCTCTTCGTTTTATTTTTCGTTTCTCTCAAACAGTGGCGGCGTCAAATTCTCGGATCTCACAGAAAAAGAAGGTAAATACAAAATAAAACTCTTATTTTTATTATAAATATTTAATTACAAGCGACTTGTTGCATCGGCATATTTAAAATTATCCAAGTTGGCAGATGTTTCATTCTACTACTCATCCTACTCCAATGAAATTCTTGAATTACTTCAATTAAATGAAATTGTATCATCAAATTGAACACATTGAATTTCTGCTCAAGTTGAGTTCAGTTTTCAAAACTCAACGAAGATTTCAATTCCTCGAGTTGTGGGTGCAAAGTGCGTTCTCTCATCGTCCCCCCTCTCTTTCTTCCCAGAGCCCCTCGGGCCGAAGAAAACCCCGCCGCGTAAAAAACTGAAAATAAATCGACATTGATCGTTGATTGGTTTTTAAGTGATTTTAAATCTTTTGCGAGACAAAACCAAATGAAATGACAAAATGCGTTTCACATTTCTCCTTCCCCCGCGCAGAAACGACCGACGTTGACGAGTGGCGAATGCGTCATTGGCAAGAGGCTAGAGGCAAGATCAAGGTGTTGTCTATCGCTGCACTTTGTGCGACGAGTTGCAACAACGTCATGTTGCGGTGTCTTTCGCTAAGTCGCATCGTGTCAGGATTATGGTTGGTTGACTCACGGCCGACTTCCGTTTCCGTTCTGGTTTTCATTAACAGCAAACACTGCACAGTTAACTTAATTGCAAAGCGAATAAGATAAAAATAACTTATTCACGTTCCTTCCCGTGCCCTTTGTTCTCATCTCAATCGTCCCCTTCTCTGTCCTTCTCTTTCTTCGGAAGTTGTTGTTATGTATTTTATTATTATTTTTCTGCACTTTAAATGTCAGCGCATTTGTTTTTGTTTATTTTTATTCTTTCTGTAATATTTTTAGTTGTTTTCTGAACGACTCTTGTGACATCAATTTATCAACAACAACCTGAAATGTCGTGTTTTGTGACATTCGTTTTTGTTGCAGTAATTTCCCCTTTAGTCTGTTTATTAAATTTATCTCACAATATTAGCCTCCAACCCCCTCATCTTACCCCACTCCCCCCACTCTCTGGCTAATGTATTTTTAAGTGTTGTCACAACATCTAGACCGTTGTCTTCAACGACGGTTCTTACGGTTCTACTGCGCTCCTGACACTCGGCCGCCCTCGCCGCCGCCTTCATCGAGACCTTCGTGCTCTATTCTAGGCTCTTTATTCTAGGTTAAGTTTATGTCCTTGCATGTTGTTACCCAATTATAATTCCTTTCTTTTCGTTTTCACTCATGCAATCAAACATTTCTTCAAGAATTAGTCAATTACATTTTATTTGCCATTTCGTTTGTTTCTCCCTCTATCTCCGTCTACGTTTGTCTGTCTTGTTCTCTGAATATCTTACTCAATCGCTGTTTCTCCGTCTCTGTTCTAGTTAATCGATTTTGAATAAAATTTGCGGTATTTAACAAGAAATGAAGTTAATAGATTCACGATTCTGTGGAGTGAGCAATCGTTGGGTTGGGTTTCGATAGAGCGATCAATAAATAGAGTTCATAATTCTCCCTTCTTGATTCATAATAATTCATTCTTGATTGCCTCGGTATACTCTTGAATATTTCCATAGTATATTCCCTAGTAAAATCGAAGCTTCGTTTCTTCCTCTGAAAAATAATGAAATTCAAAATTTTCAATTTGCCTCTTCTGCACTTATCATGCGAGTAATTATGATAAATAATGCCAAAATTAAACAAATTCCGTGGTTTTAAGTTGTCTTTTGTTCGAGTGTGTGGCGTCAGTAAATTTGATAACCAAAAATAAATTCGTCGCTCTCTCTCTTTCTATATCATGTTCTCTATTCGGGTAGACATTTAAATATTTGCTGCCACATGTTCTCAAGTTCTGCTTTTATACCGCTGATAATGCAATTTTTGCTTGATTCCTATCTTTTCTACTATTTTGGGACAAAGGACAAAGTCACATAATTTGGGATGAATTTATGAGCGTGCATATATCTGAATATCTATAGCTATCCATCTCTATCTATACAAATATAAATACATATATCTATTGTACGTCGTTTAGCCCCTCCAACTCCGACCACCTTCAAATACAAAAACCTTCCATTCGCCGCTCCGGAACATAGTCTTATCGATTTGACCGCATCCTGTCCACGGTGCTTGGCGGCCGCCGCCTCCAAGCCGAACGGCAGCGAAGGTGAGTGAGCAACCAAAACGATTTGCTCTGTTGTCTCCAGCTGTGTGTTAATATTTTCTTTCGTTCGTTCTTTCTTTGTTTTATTTATTTTCTTATTATAAACACCGCATATATTGTACTATCATCATCGTCGTCTCATTCCATGCAATCTTACTCTCTGGTTAATTTTACGAAAAATACACCTGAGAAAACTTCTAACAGCGCCTTTGACCGCACTTGAGTTTCTTATCATCATATCACGTTTGTCTGTTGCTCTCGCTGCTGTTCTTTTTTATTCTTGCCGGTTTTGTTATTTATTTTGTGTTTGTTATTATTTCCATTATTAACCTATGTTGTATTATTTTCTTTATTATTATTATTATTGTTTAACCTTTTACTAATAGTATAATATTCGCTGCGCTTCAATTGCTCTCTAACAATCGACAGCTACAGACGGGTGCCTTCTGGAGTAAAATTCAGACAAATATATCATTTTGTTGAGGTTATTAACTACTATCTCCAACATGTGATCTTTAGGAATGCGAGTTATTTATTTTAAGTCTGCTCTCTCTTTTTTCCTTGTGCTAACTTCTCCAACCAACGTTGTTTGTCCAATGTGTCTTCGAGAAGATAATAAATCTTAAAAATCCCATACTAAAAATACTCTCCAAAAGACAGGCCCTCAAATGTTTTATGTATTGCAAATCAAAAACAAAATATTGTATAAAACAAATATTAAAATTACGCCGCGGTTTCCACAAAAAAATACTATGTATTCATTCATGGGTAAGCCATGGAAGACCCAAGAGTTCAACTAGAAAAATACAAACAAACAAAACAAAAAACAAATTTGAAAATAATACAAAACTGAAAAGAAAATGCCGCTAAAATCTTGTACATTGTTTATGCCAAGTATCTGACTATATACATACGTTTGCACATTAATTCGTATGGCAAACTGCTTTTCTTCTGAGCTCTGTACAATATATTTTTATAGTACAAATTAAAAATAGCAAATGTCTTGTTTTCTTTTTTCATTGTGTGCTTTTCTCACTTAGTAAGTCAGAGGCATTAAATAACGTATGAATAATATATACACATGTATATTCTACAATAGTTCTTGTGTACAAGAAGATTCTCCCGCTCGATCACATTCGTGTATATAGGGGAACATTTGGTATATATGTACTTTTGCCAGCCCACGTTCGACATACTATTTAAATTTTTCGGCAAATTCTCTCCGGCGATACGCTCCACGCCCGATCGATCGGCCCACCGTCAGACCCAAAACCAGACACGTGATAAACTGTATATTGAAATGGTTTTCTCTGGGCTCACCGCGCCGCCGAATGACGTATGCGAATTTAATGGATTGTGCGCGATACTCTTTCGTTTCAGCGACGATCGTTCGATGACTATGGCTTCTTTATCGATCGGTTCCCCCCATACATTATCTTGCTACTCCAGCCCCCCAATCGATCATGATTTCTCGACCAATCCCTCGATCGATTCTCTCTCTCTCTCTTTCTCTCTATGGGCGCCCATTCATTGAAACGTTGTTGTACTTTGGTTCGTTAAGTTTGAAATTGATTTGAAAATCCCACACTTTCATGCTAATTGACTTGTTTTGATGAAATTTGTTTTTATTATTTTTATTCATTTCAAATTTTCGTTTCTCCACAGTTATGATGGGTTCATCATTTATTTTTCATTTAATTCGTAGTGTTTGCAATTTTGTATTTACAATTTCTTGTTTATCTTCTGTATTTTATGATTTGCATATTAATTGCATACGCAAATAGCAACAAAACTTAGCCAACATCCCTTAGCCAATTTTAATTTAAATTTAATTTGTCTGTCTAGTACATATTTGCAATATTTCGAATTTTGAATTTGTGTTTTCTTTCCTTCGCTCTGGCTACGATTTTCTCCCTTTTCAATATTTATGTTTGGTTTTCTGTTTTATATTATTTATTGCATTAACACAAACGTGCGAAGAAGAGGCAGGCGATTGATGTGATTGTGATTGGGATTGCGATACAGTGATTCTAATGCAATCATTGTCGATCGAATGTGGAGCAAATTCAGTGCTATTGGTTGAACACTCACCCAGCGTCCTTCTTGGTGTGTACAAAACTCTACAACGAAATTTTTAAACTGCGAAATTTTATGTATACAGTAGTTTTAGGGGGTCAAAGTTTAGGATTTCATTGAGCAAACATGATCTTCAGTAGGGAATTATTAGGAATTACTTAGAATACACAAACTCCGATAAAATAAAGAGGCGTGGTATAAACAAATATTTGTCCATCGACAATGATTTGGCCGAGTTCTTCAAAACAATAAAAAAAATCAGGTAATCTTTGCTTATAAAAATAATATTTGTTATTTCATTAATTATTTTATTTTATGGTGTCGACCCAGTCAATTATTAATTGATTAATTTGTCTGCTGATTTATTAACTGATTCTAATCGTGTTCAGTTTAAACAAAACCATTTGACATTTTTATTGACAAACCAACAACTACAATAAAAAGTTGGAATAAGGATACAAAACAAAACTCTGACGACAATCTTCGGTAACGATTGCTTTTGTTGTTAATTTAATTAAAAGAATACAAAAATAAAACAATCGCCATCGCCACGTGTGCAGCATTAAAACTGCGTGCTGCTCTGCTGCAATGTTCAACGACCATCCATTCATCCTCGACTCTTGTCCTTCTCCTACCGCCTTGACTCGACACTTGGCCACGTCGCGTCGGGTGCTCCTTGCATTGCTCGCACTTGGCACCGAGGAGCGATGCTTGGACGTGCGGTGGGAGCGGTGCGAGAGCGGTGGGAGGGAGGTGTGGTAATGGGCGGGACAGACAGAGAGACAGACAGACCTCCTCCGCGCATTGCATCAGTGTCAGGGTGTTGCTTAATTGAATTAAAATTGAATTTTCTATTTTCTCCCCCAACGACAACGAGAAATGCAAGACAAACGGATGGACAATTGGTCAAAAATGAATAGAAGAAGACAGATAGATAGACAGATAGATAGATAGGTAGATAGATGGACAGATAGATAGGTAGTATAGATGTGAGACAGAAAGAAGGACTGTCGGTCAACGGTGTCGGAATTGGGGATTGTGACAGACGGGGGTGGAACGGAGCTAATCGGTGACCGTCTCGCATTGATTGCCTGTCACCAATGGTGGATCGATAGATTCGATCGATCGATTTGTCTATTGATTGAATGGGTGAATAACAGTTGAGGAATTTCAATTGACAATGGACACCGATATTTCCGTTTCCTGTTTACCTAGAAATGATCAGACGATTCCCTCCCCATTTATTGGACTCTGAATCTCGATGATTGCGATTAGTTGAGGCGATCGAATTCACGTGATGACGAACGGGAAGTGTTTTGTTTATACCACGTTTCGCCTCATTTCACTCCACTTCGTCCCATCTCTTTCCTTCACTAATAAGTATTTCTTTCGGCGTACGTGACTTCGAGCACCGAAATTTTCTTCCCTTCACTTCTTTAAATTGCTATCGCCGATGATGTAAAACGTCAAAAGTTTGCATTATTGTCGAAAATTCGTCAAATTTTTCAGTTCACGCCAAATTTTATGCCAAATTTATTTCGTGGCCAAAATTTGCTGATTAGTCTGCCAGAAACTTATTCTAGAATTTTGCTATTCTATTAACGTTTTATCTTTCTTCCATCTACACGCGATCAAAACGGTGATAATCACAAAAATAACGCTAGACAAATGTTTATTCGATGGAATTTTTCATTCTGTATTTTTTTCTCAAAATATTTTTTTTCTCTTTTTACTATATTTTTATGTTTTTTCATCTTTCTTTCATATGAATATTATTTTATAATATTATTTCATTCTCAAATTTTCTTTTTCACTTTGTACTATATTTTTATTTTTTCCATCTTTCTTTTATATGCATATAATTTTATATTCTTTATTTTTTTTATTATTTATGAGAATGTGTCGAGAATTTCTAATTGTTGGACGATATTTCTGTTTGACTGTCCGTTTCTGGCGCTCTCTTCGGGCAGTCTGTTTGTCTGCTCGGCTTCTTATCGAGCGACATTCATAATTCAACTGAATGCACCATAAAAACTCATAGAAATTCTGGCCCCGAAAGTCGATTTCGGTCGCGAGAACAAATTGTTTAGTGTCTGATTTCGATCGCAAAATCTTTATTATACATTTAATTAACATCTGATGAAACATCAGAAATTTGTGACAAAAGTCAAGGTTTTTCGCGACAATCAATTTTTGGGGAAATTAAAATCTACTTTGCTAAAAATATGTCCACATTCTACTTTTTGTAGAAAAGAGAGTTTAATTAATTTTTAATAAATTTCAAATATCTAAAATTGAAAAATCCTTTTTGTCCCATTGTCCCATGTTAGGGGGCTTCATGCTATTTCACAATCACTTGCATCATTTTAGGCGAAATCCCTTTGAGTCACTTTCGCGGCATCCTCGAATCATCCTCAGGTTTTCGTCTTCTGTGGCTCGTGATTTGGCTTGCAGCACGTTTCGCACAGATTCATGCATTCATTCAATGAAACACCCAAGGGTGCCAAAAAACAGGCACAAACAACAAAACCGCCAACAAGAAAAACAACAACAACTATGTCAGCGCATCCACTTGAAAAACTGATGGTTGCTTTCACCTTTTTCCAACCAAAAATCGAAATACTTTTCCCAAAAAATTCCTTTGTATTTCATACGAAGATGAAATGATTGAAACGCTATTCTATTTGAGTCTTTTAGTTCCTTCTTGAATTCTCCACTTGTTGCATCTTCACATATTCGAAATATTTCCTGTTAAATTTGTCTGCTTTCGGTTTTCGAAAGTCATGGGAAAATTGTCATCTTTTCACCGGCTCTGCTTTGGCTCTTTGCTCTCTTGTTCGGCTAATAATAGGATCTCCACGTTGTTCGAGTGGACGAATGCCAGGGCAGCTGGCGTGGAGGCGTTCTAGGTCGCTCCATTTATGCTGGTCTATAGTATATTTCTACTATATGACAAGAATATGGTTCCTATGAGGAGCATGAGTATATGATCCTCTATTAGTTTTATATCAATGGCTTCTTTCCATCACACACACACTCATATGTCAATAACCCCTTTGTGTAGTCTACGAAAGTAATTTAAGACTCCAAAAAGTCCCTCCAATTATTGTCTCCACCTCCTTCTCGAATTCCACATCATGAGTGGCGAGTTCTTCCTATTACTAATAATGATATTCAAATCCTGCAATCACTCACAAATTGTTCTCTTATTTACAAATCTATTTTTGTTTATTCAATTGAAAGATACACGATATGATGTAACGATCTAAAGTCTAAAGTTACATACACGAAATAATATCATCATGTGTCATTTGATTGATTTGTGTATCGTTCGATCGAGACTTTGGAGACAAGTCTCGCGTGCTCGGTTGAAGTCCAGAGCCATCGTCGGTTCAATTGCCTCTACCCAAATGCTTCTGCACAATGTGTTTAATAATTTATGTCGCCAACAAAAAATCTTACAAAATTTGCATATTCCTTTAAAGACTTGTGTGGTTTGAATTTCGCATTCACGTTATGAATTCTCTTTCTCTCTCCCTTTTACTCTAGCCTACAAATTTCAAGAGAATCTTATACGAACGATGATTCAAATCGAGAACACGTACTTTGAACTGGGCAACTCAAGCACACGGAACTGTCTGATTATCTGCGATCGCGGCGTCATGGATGCCAGTGCCTGTGAGTTGCATGAACCCTATACTATCTATGTATATTCGAATGACCTATATTAACCCCATATTAATTTTCACAGACATCTCAAAGGAGAAGTGGGAGAAAATGATGTCGACCAACAACTGGAATCCCATTGAGTTGCGCGACAATCGCTACAATCAAATCTTGCATCTGGTTTCCGCTGCGAATGGTGCAGAGGAATTTTACTCCACCGAGGTAAGTTTCGATTGAGTAGTGAATCCTATATAGACGACCTATGGATGTAGAAGTTGCACAACTTGCTAGAAATTTACCATTGAGTTTTAAAAAAGTAGCCTTTTTAGTAAATTATTCAACAATTTCAAAATAAGTTAAAAATTCTCCATTTGTTCTTTCGAATATTGAGAAATTGAAAAGGCTCTATAAGGTAGGTATCACAAGTTGGTCAAATCTCGTCCTTCGCAGCTAGTAGTTGTCTTGCTATCGGTATTCAAAGGCCTTCCCATACAAATGAAAATGTTTAGCAAAGTCTTAAAGGTTCATAATTTTTCTTCTTTAGGATCATGCCTGCCGTTCGGAGGGTGTCGATTTGGCACGTGAGCTGGACTACAAAGCAGCCGCCGCTTGGGTTGGACATCCCTACTTCGATGTCATCGACAACTCCACTAATTTTGAGACTAAAATGAATCGTATGATTGAAGCTGTCTGCCAGAAACTGGGCATCGACATCGGCGATCGTCTTCAGGCCACATCAAGAAAGTTGAAATTTCTGGGTAAATATATGCATAAATCGTGTGCTTGAAGTAGATGTTTTAAATGTTTTGTTTTATTATGATAGTGGCTGCCTTGCCTGCAGACATCGAGTTTCCGCCCTTTCAAGACTTCGACGTCGTGCACCATTATCTGCAATCCTCAGGACCCAAAGTACAAGCGCGCCTGCGTAAACGTGGCCAAAAGAATCACTGGAGCTACATCCACACCATACGGCGTCCCAAAGTGCACGGCCAGGCCCGGATCGAAGTGAAGACACAGCTGACGCATCGTGACTATATGAATCTGCTGGCTCAGCGCGATGATGCCCACTTCACCATCTACAAGAAGCGCCGTTGCTTCCTCATCAACAATCAATATTTCCAATTGGACATCTACAAGGAGCCCAGTCACCCACGGTAGGTCTTTGTAAACTAGTATTTTGTTTCTATCATGTAATTTAACGTTTGTCTGTAACCTTTACAGCTGCAAGGGTCTGGTTCTTTTGGAGACCTACTCCTCGCTCACCGGCGACGCCCTCAAGAATTGTATGCCAAAGTTTTTGAACATCGTCAAAGAGGTCACCGGCGATCCAGACTACTCGATGTTCAATCTGTCGCTGAAGGAGGACTGGAGCATAACGAAAAAGTTCTGCCACTCGTTGCATGGTAAGGAAAAGTGTAATCATTATCTTGACACCAGCGATTGAGGCGAAGAGAGAACGCTGGTCGGTCATGTCATGTCTCGGCTTGAGGAGAAATGCTTTAAATGAAGAAACCAAATAATCCGATCGTTAATCCGATGTTCTTATAAATTTCCATCTTAATGCTAAGCAAGATAGAGTTTGTTAAGCTTTTTAGTTATAGTTTTAGTCTGGTGTGAAGGTAGTTCTTAAGTCCCAAATACAGAAATTAACGGACATAAAGCTTTTGGTTTAAACCACATACACAGGTGGGGTGGAAGAGAAGAGAGTGAAGTATTATGAGTGCAGTCTCGTAGTTTAGTTACTATTTCAGTCTGATTCTGTTGGTGACCACAACCTGTTTACCGAGAGGTATATGATCGACTATTAACTAATGCTCTTATTTAGTTGTTTATATTTTCCACAGTAAAATTGGATTTGTTACTTATTATACATAGTAGACCATCTTTTGAAATAGTTTAAAGTTTAACTTGTTTATGTTTTGGTTTCAAATCATGATTTGTGCGTTATGAACACATTTGTTTTTTTGAATATACAATCAATCCCATTGGCATATTAACACACATAAAGGAAATACAAGAATTTTGATGATTTCCGCAAAAATTACAATTTTTACTTTCTTTTGTAGAAGAAGGCACCGCTTACAAAACAAAACAAACAAATGGAGTTGCGAGTAAGCAATTGGTTCTTAACGGACATGCAAAGGGTTAGGGATTTGGGGCTCTAAAAAAGGTTCATTAATGCCCTGATTTAGATTTACTATTAGCTCTAAATTACGTTAAATTTGAAATTTTTCATCTTTTAAAATAAAACAGAAACATAAATTTAGGAAAGCTGCAAATTGCCGCAGAGAGTCTCAAATGAAGTATGTTTTTATAAAATGTTTAACGAAAACTCTCTCTGACACTGAATAGAAATTTAGAAAAAGAAGAATGATGATGTGTATTTTAAGAATTAGGACCATTAATTGATAAATAACAACATTAATATTTGGATTAAATTTGAAAATGTTAGTTGATCGAGCGGACTAAGCAGCTAAGATAGATAAACTTAATTTATGAACTTCAACTCATTTAAATATTGTTCTACAATGAGGGCTCAACATTTTTAGGTTGAAGCCCAATCAACTATGTACTTGAATACGTCGCAAATGCTTTTAATTTTTGACTTGTTATTTTTTAAATATTGTTACTACGTTGTGAATTTTTTTTTAAGTAACACTTATCAGTTTTTGTGTGAATTAAATATTATGTCCGTACTTAATTTAATGTCGGCTACAAAATGCCACTTTTTGTCATTTTATTTACTTATATATTTAATTTCTTTGATTTTGTTTCATTTTAAAATTCAGTTTTATGATTTCCTAAAATGTTTATTAAAAGCAATGAATTCTCAAATATTGTTTAATTTTTAGTTAAATTGTCAAAATATAGATCTTCTCAAAAACAAAATACAATAAATAAAATAAATTTTAATGAAATTAATAACAAGTGAAACCATTTTAGTCAAATGTATTTTTAATATATAACAAAACTAAGAATTAAAATCTTAATAAAATCTTTTAAAAATATTTGTAAATGAATAAAAACTATATATCGATTATAAGAGGTAATTAAATGAATGACAAATACGAAATAAAAACTTTAAAATAATTAGAAGACAACTTACACGTTTTTTCTCTCAATTTCTGATCTGAGAATTTCCTATTAATTTGAATGTTTCTATATCACAAATTAATTGAAACCCCATTCTATCGATTTTCTAGCTTATTTATTGCGGCTAAATAAAAATAAATAGTACATTTTTATTGCTTATCAAAAGTTTTCATTTTTGAGTCTTTGGATTTAAAACAAAACAATAATTAAATACGAAACACAAGTCAACACAAGACAATATTTAATCTAAGGAAACGCTCTAATCGTGCTATCAATAACATAAGGCAGATAAATTCTAAAATAAATTTGACTATTTGTTCTTTTTGTTGATTGTATTCACCAAACGATCAACAGACCAATGCACTCGCACCACCAGCAAATACCCAATTACAATGGCGGGTAAACTGACGAATGTCGCTAAGCTCTCGTAAATGAAGCGCGGAGCGAAGATTTTCCACACCATCAGGTGACGACAGTGTATAGTGCAGGCCATCATGGCACAGAATATCTAAAAAAGAACACAAAATTAATCTTGGACACAAAAGTAATTACCAAGGCCGTACCTTGACACCCTGAAGCATCATGAACTGAACGCCCAGCTTGAAGACTGTGCCCAAGAACACACCTTCGTTCTCGAATAGTATCAATTCTCCGCGTGTCATATCGAAGCCAACACTCTCCATCGATATATCCGAGTGGGATCGAATGGCCGGGGGGCCATTGCGAGGATCGTTCACTTCTGGTTTTCTATTTTCACGATTGTAGTTTGTCTTGATCAAGTTGGGAAAGAGTGCGAAAATCGAATACGTTTCTGTGCTCAGCAGACTGTACATGCACATGAAGAATATATGGCCGCAGAAGGTGTTGAGAATGACGAGAATGCCGGAGATGATGTTCGAATTTCCAATATTCGAAGTGCGTCCGACAAACGCCGCACGCCAATCGATTTGCGAGAGGGTTGTTTGATGTGAGCTCGCAAAGAAGCAGAAGTGAGCCAATAGAAACCAACTAACGATTGCAGTAAATGTGGGCTGGATGCACGATTCTGAAATGTTTGATTAGATTTAATATACGAACAATAAAAAGAGCATCATTGTTATACTCACCAAAACTAGTTGCTGTTCTGAATCTTAGAATTGAATGAATCGACAGAAGAATCGCTCCCACAGCAATGCAAATCACAATTCCTATCGATGACTTGGGCTCGAGAAGAATAATCAGTACCATGGCCAGGAAAATACCAAAAGTAATGACGATCGATGAGTAAACTGTGGCGAGACCATATACCACAGGAATATCATCATATTGACGCTCCTGATCGTCGTTTTCATAGATTCGTTTCATTTTCTTAAATATCTCTGGTATCACACTCTCATCTCGATTCACTGAAATCGTCATCGGCTTCGGTGGCAGAACATACGTCATGAGTGGTGCAAAAGTGACGACGATAATTTGCAGCAGCAACAAACCATAGATGACCAAAGCCATAAGGTCGATGTGTGAGCGTTGGATGTTCTTGATTGCACTATTGGCCAACAGTATGTGGCCGCCGGCACAGATCGAGGCCACAGTGGGCCCATAGCGGGCCAGTAGAACATTGACGGCCGAGCCGGTCAGATTGCCGCAGGAACGCAAATAGAGACGAGTCAACGTTGTGTACAAAACAATGACAACCACTGCGAGGATGTAGGTTTTTCCATTCGATGGCTTCTTCAGCGAGAAACCCGTTGCGTTATTCGAGAAATCGCCACAGTTGCCCTGCTCTTCGCGGCAACGGAACAGCGCAAAGGCCGATCGTATGAGGATAATGGCCAAAATGCTGGCCAGAATAAGGCGGAAGGCGGTTGACTTCAAGAACTGCGAGAGACGGAATCGCAACTTGTAGTCCTGACGAATGCTGTGTTGCATCAGCTCATAGGATGAGCAGCATCAACGTGGCGATCAACAGGTAGGAGAGTATTTTTGGCTCTTGGATTATGAAGCTATTCGAGAAGAAGACGCTGATCAGAATGAGGCAAACGATCCGTGTCGGCATGTTGCCGAAGCGCTTCTCAGTCGACCAGTTCGTCGCAATTGCTGTCCAGTTTTGCATTGTTAAAATATTAAGATGAACGTACTCAAGATGTTTGAGAAGAAAATGATCCCATGCTCTTCGGTCTTGAAGGAAAAGTGACTGAAGTAACGATAGCCAAAGACGCCAGCGGCCAGGTTCAGCAAATAAATGTACACAATCACCTTTGTGGTGAAGATTTTAGGGAAATCACAGGCACGTGAGTTGTTCACGAGCAGGAAGCCAAAGAATATGGGCAAGAATGTGATGAGTAATCCCTGCGACATTTGTGTAGGATCGAATTTTACCCAAATCTCGCGACATGTTTGCAGGATTTGGCGCAGGTGAATATTTAAATCGGCGACAAATGACTTGTAGGCGGCCTCCGTGTAAATGGTCTTTACCCTGTGCGTGAGTAGCAAGAATTCCGTTTCCATTTTATCCATTTCCTCCACATTGAATGTGCGTTTGTTTTCCGAGGCGTAGTTATAGAAATACCGGTAGATTTGTTCAGCATTCTGCCAGGCATGGAGCAGAAGAGCCTGGAACTTGGACATGTGCGGGACTGGAATATCGGGTACAATATTGAAATTGATGAGTCCGAGGTTCGAGTAAGGGATGGGAATGCCCAGTATGGCGGCCAAGGTGGGCACAAGATCAATCTGAAAGGAAAATGAAAGATAAAACAAACGACGTCACATTATCCTCAGCCCATGGCTTGATAAGATGAAATCTTGTTTACGTTACGTAAAAACGTGCGTTTTACGCAACCCAACGAGATCATTGGTAATCTTATCACTAACCTGCTGCAGTGTTTCGTTATCAGAGCCAAAGTCACTTGTCACAAACTTGTTCTCCTTGGAGTATGCAAACAGAAGAGCGTTGGTTTCATCATCGGATTCACCGCCGTGATCGCCCGACACAGTCATGCCGTGGTCGCCCATGATAAGCAGAGTTGTCTCGTTGTCCATCTTGTCGATGACGGAACTGTAATGAATAATTATTGAAATAAAAGGTTTTCCTGAATGCAATTCAAAAACAACTAACCGAATGACTTCATTCATTTCACTCAACTTTCGCTCCATTTCGGCATGAAGCGGCCCGTGCTTGTGGCCGCAATGATCAACGCCCAAGAAATGTGCGATCAGCACTTCCCAATCGTCCTTGGCCAGTTCTTGGGGTAGATGCTTTTCAATCTTGCTATCGACCGTGTCCAAGTCGAAAATGTCGAAGCTGGGATATGAGTAGGCGCGTTTGAATCGTCGTGGATAGAGATCTGTCCATGTGCTGTCGCCAAGAAACACCACCGGGATATTGTTTTTCACCATCTGATCGATTATGTTGTCCTCGTTGATCTCCGGCGAGGCAAAGTTCGAGCCGATGTCAATGAATGTGGGCAGACTTCCCGTGGTCATTCCCTTTAGACGCTGCAGCGTTGTTGTCGGAGGATCAGCGAGGAACCGCATGATGCGTGCCCGTTCTGGTGCCTCCTGCAGCAGGTCGTGAAGGACAGTTAGCTTATTTTCATACGGAAGTGGAGTGGTCAGGTTGTCCTTGTAGATGCCGAATTCATATTTGAGCGCATCGATTACAAGAATAATCATTTTGGACTTTTGTGGAAGACACAAGTTCGATGAGGCGTTGACATCTTTGAAAATCTCTTGGACGATGTCGGATGTTAGATAGTACTCCTAGAAATGACAAGAGGAGAATGTAATATTTCGAGATTCCACTAATTAACTTCAATTAAGGGCTTCCTAATTAATGAATTTGTTGACTTACATCATTGGGATTTGTGGACAATCGCCGGCAAGTGCTGACGTCCGTCTTGGAGACCCGCGAGAGCAGGAATCCACGCGAGAAAAGCAGCACGCCCGACGCAATGAGATACGACAGCCAGATCAGGACGAAGACGTAGCTCAAGGCGAAGTTCATCGTAGTGCAGTATATAAAGTGTTGAAAACTAAACTAAATTGATTCCTATTGTGTGGTGGGCCAAGCACTCCTACATCCATCCACCGCCTGCAGCGAAAAAACTTGGTCGACCCCACGGCAATAATAAATCGCCCTGTCTGAGGAACTCCCTGCAGACAATAAATGCAATATATTCTCACTGATTACACTCACGGAATTAGTAAAAAAACTTTGAATTACAACATTTTAAACAAGTAGTTTTTATGCGAGACAGAGACAACTCATAATAATTATCATTTAATCATTATTTACAATCATCTATTACAATCGATCTATTACAAAAAAGTTGCTGAATTGTGCGCCAGGGAGGTTTGCAAAAGGTTCGCTCTTCTTCTTCTTCCTGAGAATTTTTTCAAAATTGATGTAGCCGATTCTCGTCGTTTTTCCTTTGTTGTTTCCTTCGTTGGTGCGCGTGTGTCAAAGCAAAATTGGGAACAGGGATGTCGCTTCGACATTTTTGAGCGAAGTGTAAAGGTGAAAAAAGTGAAGTGTTGTTCTTGGTTGAACAAACAGAAAATATGTTTAATTTTAGTTCAACATTCTAATTTTATTGTTTAATTTCACAAAATATAAAAAAATACAAAATTAAAGGAATAAATAAAAAAATTGGATTTTTTCATTTTATTCCTGGTTGAATCAAAAATAAATGTAATAAATAAATAATAATATATAAATAATTAATTTATTATTTATATTTTTCATGATTTTGAAATGACTTTCGAAGTTAAAACACAGTACTTAATTTTTTTTATTCACTTATAACTTTTATTGTTTGTTATCTCTTAGAAATACGAAATATTTAACATATGTTTTCAAAATAATTAAAACTACAATCATTGCGATTTTCGAAGTTTCTTAATAAGATTTAAAAGTAATCGTTATATCATTATATAAAAATTCTCTTGTTATAATGCATACTTGATCTGAAAACAAAAAATTCAGCGGAAGAACATAACGTTTAAATCTATATAAATAGGTGTTAAAATCATATTATTATATCATATATCTCATTGTATTTATATTTAATAAACATTTTATCATTTTTTACTTTTCTGAGTTTCTTGTTGTTGAAATGCAATTCATTTCAAGTTTCTATTATATATCTTACATATCTGAACAATGCCATGTCTATATATGATCGTATATCTCTCTCTATTCCCTTGAATATAATTATTATTTTCGGTGTCTTCGTTATTTGTTGTATTACACACACATTGAATATATATACTTAACACTAGAACTACCAACCGGTCAATTTGATCGGTTTCAAAAATTCTTCACAAGACTTTTATGTAAAATCATACTCATTATTTTTTGAATATATCATGACTTTTTCTAAATATATGTATTACCGGTTGGTAGAAATATTTCATATTTATCGGCCGGTAGTTCTAGTGTTAAAATCCTTTTATAGTCCTTTATTAAGGATCTCTGCTATCGTCGGCGATACGATTTCTCTCGAGGCGAGCCAAGAAAATGCGTTCAAAAATTCATTGATTCAGTACGAGAAGGTTTTCGAAATCTCCACATTCTACTTGAAAAAGTAGTTTGCGTCTATTTCAACAACCAAATTACATAATTAATTATAATTAGTCAATACATAATTAATTATAATTAGTCAAAGTTTTTGAGAAATTTCTTATGTTCACTGAAGTTTCCTTTCAATGATTAAATATATATATATTAATTATATTGTGCACCAAATCGATCTTAAGCTTAACTATGCGTATATATATAAAGTACACAATGAAGAAATATATTTTTTATATACCAAATTTTGTTTCTTCAGATGTTAAATCTATATATTCATATCTCGAGTGTTCATTTTGAAAAATTTCACAATTTGCTGGAACTAGAGACCAATATTACAATATTTCTGTTATTTTTTTTTCAGAAAAGTTCAGAAACATTTGCAGTGTGCGTTTTACGATATATTTTACAGAATTTTCATTTACTTTGGAATCGATGAAACATACTAGATAAATTCAAAAGAAACCTCGAAATATTCCAGGTTTCATTTTCCACTTAATTTTTGCTTCTAAATCAGCCTTTAATTTGGAAATAAAGGAGTTCATCGTCGTTTACACAATTATTATTACACTTAATTCTGTTTTTACACGGTAGATTGGTTCTAAAAAACCGTGTAAACGTTATTTATTTGTGTAGTGTTTTTTTGAATCGTGTTAAATGGAATAAAATCGTGTAAAAGATTTAAAAATGTTCGATTTTCAAACTGTGTTAAAACAAAAAGACCATGTAAAAACAGAATTAGGTGTAAATAATGGAGAAATTAGTCGAAACTCAAAGAAAATAAAATGTTCAAGTCCTTGTAAAAAAAATCGTGTAAAAACAGGTTTCGTCATTGAGAGAAAAATGGCAGTGCATAATATGTGGGATGTCAAGAGAATCGTGTTAATTTCAGTCTCCCAAATATCGAAAAATCGAAAATCCTAAGTGAAATTAATCATTGATCCAAAATGAAAGATCGTTGGACTTAAACCATAAAATATGATTCTCGAACAGAAAGCGAAAATAAACGAAACTTAATGAAAATCTAGCAATCTAGGCAACTACTTGCAGCCATCCCCCGTAATCTAAAGGTTTCGTGTTCATTCCACATGCAATATAATTCCGAGTAACCAATTTCCACGCCACAAATGCATCCATCGTCATCAACAAACAACATTTCGTGCTATAATTTTGTCTTTCTTCGAATTCGAAACAATTTCACTTTTCACAATTTCTTTTCTTTTTGTACAATTTTCCTTCGTCCAAAATTTAGAGAGCTTTCAATTGGGTAATTTTTTTTTGTCTGTAAAAGTTTTTGTTTTATTTAATAAATTGTGATTTTGTTCTAAGATTAATTAAATTATCAGTAATTATAATTAATAACATTTAAATAGTTTCTTCTGATGTTTCTTGTAGCGTAAGTTTTTCCGTTTTTGCATGAATGAATGAAAAAGGAATTCTTTCTTAATAATCAAATCGAATCGAATAGAATCAATCAGTGACAATGGTTTCAATAATCATATCCATATAAAATAATCGTTTCATGTTTCTCATCTGAGAGAGGAAGTAAATAATAATAGACAGCGTAGATGTAAACAATATATATATGTATATCATAAAATAATGTATGTAAAATTTAAATAATAAATGTATGTATATTATAATATATAAGTATATAGACTGTGACTTTTTGTGTGTATGTATTCTGATTTGCATATACCTATATGTGTGTGTGTGTGTGGGAGGATTTATACAAATAATAATAATACATTTAAACACTTGTTTCCTTTCTTTCTTTCTTGATTGATTGTAGAAAATTAATAAGTGAGAAGAAGACATTGTTTGTTCATATAATTACGATATTGTATAATTATAATAAAAAATAATAATAATTATAATAAAAAATAATCATAATAATAATATTAATAATTAAAGTAGTAATGTAAATTTAAAAAATTCCATAAACTGCATTTTTAAATACATTTTTGTTAATAGTGGGTTTTGTTTTGTATTTAATATTTATTTATTTTTTTGTTGTTTTCTTTTTGATTTTCTGGTATTTTTCTGTTATTGTGGTTGTTATCCATATTGTTCTTGTAGACTCCCATATCGACTGATCGAATCAAACAGAAATGTGGTCGAAAGAAAAGTCACAACAACGCAACATGAGGAAGCAATCAATTGCTGTTCGTTTTGCTGCTGCTCTGGGCCTGTTGCTGGCCATTAGCAGAGCTTTTTTGATGCTGTTGATATAGTTGTTGTTGTTGTCTTTGTTGTTTGTGTGACCTAGATTGACAGCACTTGATGTTGTTGTCGATGCTGCTGATGTTCGAGTTCATGTTGTTGATGTTGATGATGTTGTTGGCGTTGGCATTGTTGTTACTGGAATTATAAAGCATTTATCAGTAGGCCTGCGCCTCCTTGTAATCACTCTGGTCCGAGGTGTAGAAGTCTTCCAGCTTCCATTGCAGCGTCTCGAATGTGGGTCGCCGCATCGGATCCTTGTGCCAGCATTCCAGCATAATCTCGTAGAGGCGCGGCTCACAGTTCGGCGGCAGTGGCATGCGATAGCCGTGCTCAACTTGTGTTAATACTTCAGCATTTGTCATTCCTGCGAAGGAAAACAAGGATTATTTATTTGTTTTAAATAAATAAGAGAGATGATTCCAACGCTGGGGGAATTAAATTTCGATGCTCACCTGGATATGGAATGCGTCCGTAGGTGACCAACTCCGTCAGCAGGATGCCGAAACTCCAAACGTCCGACTTAATCGAGAACTTGCTGTAGTTGGCCGCCTCCGGCGCGGTCCACTTGATGGGGAAGCGAGCGCCGACACGAGCCTCGTACTCGTCCTCCTTGATGAGTCTGCAAAATAGGAGAAAATGGTCATAAGGAACTTCCACTAACATGGGCTCATAGTAAAAACTCACCTCGCCAAACCGAAATCGGCGATCTTGACGATGTTGTTGTCGCCCACGAGAACGTTGCGCGCGGCCAGATCTCGATGGATGTAGTTCTGAGACTCCAGGTAGGCCATGCCAGCGGCTATCTGCGCCGCCATATCGATCAGCACTGGCATCTTCAGGCTTCGTCCCTTGCCTGCAATTACTAAAAATAATTAAACTGCAAACGACGACCAACAGAGCGGGGTATCAACAAAAATAACAAGAGCCTGCTGCTTTGTAGCAACAATAGTAACAACAGTAGCAACAACAATAGCAACAGGCGCACCAACTCCAACTAAACCATCCACCATACATACCTTGCAGGTACTCCAGCAGCGAGCCGTGCTTCATCAGCTCGGTGATGATGTAGATCGGCTCCTCAACGGTGCACACGGCGTACAATTGTATCAGTTTGTTGTGGCGCAGCTTCTTCATGATTTGAGCCTCAGCCAAAAGTCTTTCGGGTCCATTGTGCCTGAAGAGAGAGAGAGAGAGATGATATTATGGAAATCCGATCGCAAACTCAGACAAAGTAACTCACCTGATTTCAAGGTTTTGATCGCCACCGGCGTGGTATTGTTCCATTGTCCTTCCCAGACCTCGCCAAATTGTCCGGAGCCCAGTTTGCGCACAAACTTCAGGGAGGTTCTGTCGATTTCCCACTGGTCGCGGGTCCGGTGCGAAAGGCCCTCGGTGACGGGCTTTTCAATCTATATGTGTGTGTGTGTAGATGAATTGAAGAGGAGAGAGGAAGAGATGAAATTTAATTAGAGTACATCATAGTAAAAAAACGACATAGAGAACAAAGAGAATACAAATCAGCTAAAAGCTTTTTATTGGTCTTAATTGATGATGGTTCTGTGGTGTTGTGTGGTTTTAGGCGCACACAAAGTGCCAAACGCCCGATTGTGTGTGGGTGTGCGTATGTATGTTAGTTCGCCTGATTGTGGTATTGGTATTGGTGATACACAGGTGGTGTTAGTGATGGTGGATGTGCTGACAACAACAGCTGACGTTGAAGCGGTTCAAGTCTAATGGGTCATGGTATTGGGGTGAGTATATGTATAAGTGTATTGATAGTTTGGATATGTGTGTGTATGTATTGTCTGCGTGTATGTATTATATGAATGTGGATGTTTCAAGTGGTTTGCCAATAGATTTCGAGTGAGAACGTAAGCATACACCGAGAGCATACAACTATTTATTTACATAGTGTCGGCTGATGGTAATTTCTATTTTATTTGGAAACCCAAACCCACCCATACAATTAAAGAAAGAGGAGGCCGATGCCTCTTTCACGAACTAATTTATGCAATTCCACCACTTCCACCATTCTAATTTCACAAAACGCACAAAAGGCGTTTCATTATTTAATTTTCATGAAATAATTGATTTCCGCATGAGATGAGACTTTTCGCGAATTGAATTAATTACCGTTGTATTAACGTTATCTCTACATGCATAACTGCAGGTATACACACATATACATGTACATGTATATGTAATGACCTAGTTATAATTAATAGGTGTGCTGCATCTGGTGGTGATAATTGGGCTAAGTTCGAGAGACTCGACCCACTCGTCCTTACACGGACGGTGATTAACTAATTGAAGTCAACCACTCAACCCTAATTATTCCATGAACAGTGAATGACAACGGTTTGAGGAGGGATTATAATTATCAGAAGGATATATAATTATTCCATAGACAGATAGAGACAACGGCTTGAGGTGGATTTTACTTCAGGGAAACTCTATTCGAACTAAGAGATCAGACTTTCAGGAGCAACAAGGAAAAGAATCAATAAATTTAATTACATAAAAGAAAAGATTACAACAACGAAATGAGGAATTTCGGGAAATAATATATGGATAGCTGAATACGTGGTACGAGCTGGGGTTGACTGACATTTGGTGTGTGATGACGATTTGCAAGGTGTTTTTGCATTTGTGATGGTTCTTAGAAAATTATTTCCTACCTCAAAAATACCCACGAATTGGTTTGACTTTCATTTGTTTTCATTGCAAATACATTTTGTATTTTGTATGTTTTATTTTTTTTTTGTATTATCACAATAAAAAGTAGAATAAAAAAGGAAAAATTGTAGAAAAAACAATTGTGAATAACAATTGGATATTAAAAAAGAGAGACGACAGAAAAAGAATTATTTATGTTCTCTAGAACCACAATATCAACAAACAAAAAACTGGGGAAACCGAACCAAATAATTGAAAAACCACAAAATATACACGATTTCAATTTCAATGAGAAATCTAAATACATTATGATGAAATAAAAACACATTCACAAAAAAACAAAATAAAAATGTATAAAAAAAAATTATAAAAAAATTAATTAAAAAAATATTAATTATACCACAAAAATTAACATTCATGAATTTTGGTGAAATGTGTGTATGAATCATGGAAATGTCTGAATTACAGTGATAACTTATTAATTATATGCTGCATGAGTGTGAGTTATGAGAAAAACTAAATGGAGCATATATTCTCAATTTGTTCAAAAACACAAAAAAAAAAATACGATAATACATAAATGAAAATTGATAAAAAAAACTAGTAGTTATCATTAGAAAAGTTCTCATTACCTGTACGCAAGGTTTGCACAAGTTGACGCAGAGGCCATCGGAGTCCTTGGAATAATGTTCAACGAGCTCCTGGAGAGTTCTAAAGATTTCAAACAAAAAAAGGGGAAAAAGTTAGTAAATTGAAGGAGGAAATTAGATTAGAATTCGCCAAGTTCTTCCATGTTACCTGAATGTTGTGCGTCGGGCGATGAAGAAACCGCCCTCGTCCAGCTGTCGGATGCGATAGTGCTTCACGGTGTCACCGTCGCGAACTGAAAGGAGAAGAAATCAAATAAGCATTCAAATTGAAAATGTAAATAAAATCATTTAAAGAAGAGAGAAAGAGAATAAGAGAATAAAAGAGAAAACTCACCCGACAAGGAATAGTCGTTGTGGCGACTCTCGGAGTCTCGAATTAAAAATGCTCCGTGCTCGTTCTCTGGCAGTAGTAGTTTTTTCTCAGCCTCGATGCGTTTGATTTTCCGGAAGTACCAACTGTAAAAGAAATATTGCTTTTAATGAAATATTCAATATACATAGATATAGTGTTTTATATGTCAATAAAATAACATCTAAGAGGATGTGAGAAGAAACCTCAGTGGTGAGGGCGTATGAGCAACATTGGTGGTGGAGTCCGATGTGTCAGTGTGTGAGTGAAGAGTCAACAACCCGTGTCGTGATGACAACAACGTTTACGGCACGTCAACCGAAAGAGTTGTGGGAGGATGAACAACAGCAACCACAATGGGACTATGGCAACAACAAAAACCATGAAGTAGTAGCAACAACAATGAGAGTAGCAAAAAAACCACAACAATGAGAGTAGCAAAAACAACAGCAATAAGAGTGCCAACAACAATGAGAGTAGTACCAACAACAACAACAACAACAACAACAACGAGTCATACACACAAAAAACAGAAGCCGAAGCGAACAACGTCGTCGACATGAAGTGCAGCGAAACGTCTGACGATGATGACTCACGAAAGTTGAAGGCGATGAGCGAGAGAAAGAGAGCGGATGC